>JAYEVK010000359.1:0-153961 GCA_036346275.1 Otatea glauca | reverse complement strand
ATATGGGGGCAAGCAAAGTCGGTTGCTGTGGCAAGTTGATGGGACTCCACGAAGTTTATTTACTTTCCGCTGTTATCTTTTAACTACTCTGATAATGTAAGCCTTGCGTGGCTGATCTTATGTAAGGAGACCATAAGGTCGTACAACTCAGTTTAAATAAATGTTTGCACTATTTATTATGGTATCGTTGTGAATGTCTGTGATGTTCAACCCTGTAAAGATTGTGTGTGCTAGCGTGATCCTGGACTAGCACAGAATACACAGAGGGTCCAGATTCTCAGAATCGGGTCCCGACACTATGTACATGGGTCACCGTAGGTTTCTATCTAGAAGTCATCAATATCATAAGATGGATGATAAATTTGATGGAAAGAGGGAAGTTCGTTCGGCCCCACACCCTATGAGTGGAAAGCAAGTATATTCACGCGTGGAGGATATCGATGTTCAGTATAGAAAGAGCCATAAATCTGTTCGTCCCAAGACTATTTGGAAGAAGCGGTCGATATTTTGGGACTTACCATACTAGAAGGAGTTAGATGTTCGGCATTGTATTGATGTCATGCACGTTGAGAAAAATGTTTGCGATAATTTGGTTGGCATCCTGCTGAACATACCTGGGAATACCAATGATGGTGTGAATGCTCACCGCGACATGGCCTATGTGGGAATCAGACCCAAGCTTGCAGTGATACAACGGATGGAAAAGGTCCATACATCCCCGTTGCATACTACACCTTGTCCAAGAAGGACAAAGAAGACCTCTGCATGTGTCTCCAAGGTATTAAAGTTCCATCAAGCTACTCCGCAAACATTAAGAAGCTTGTGTCCATGGATGATTTGGAGTTGCTTGGTATGAAATCCCACGATTGTCATGTCTTGATGACCCAAATACTCCTTGTTGCAATCAAAAATATTCTACCAGAGTATGTCAGGTTGGCAATCACGAAGCTATGTTAATTCTTCAATGCGATTTCTTGCAAGGTTATTGATCCCGATGTACTAGACAACTTGCAGAGCGGTGGTGTGAGACTATATGTCGACTTTAGATGCATTCCCCCTCATTCTTTGACATCATAGTCCACCTTGTTGTTCACCTTATTAGAGATTAAGATATGTGGATCCTCATTCCTCGTTACATGTATCCATTCGAGACACATGGGTATATTAAAGGCATACTTTAGGAATCGATTGAAGCCTAAGGGTAGTATTGTTGAATGTTATGGGACTAAAGAGATTATTGAGTTCTGCGTGGGCTATCTAGGTAAAAGATAAACAATTGGTCTTCACCGTATCTAATCATAAGGGCGGACTTGGTGGCAAAGGAAACATTGGATCAAAACTAATGAGTACGGTTTGATATGTATTACAAATTGTATTTCACAGTCTTGCAATACGTGTAGAAGTTCATCCATACATCTAGCGGCATAAGTTGATATTACGGAAGAGAATCCAAATATGGATAAGCTTTCCATCAGGAGAACACAAAAGCGATTCCTCACATGGTTCAAAAGAAAAGCGAAGGTCTCCGTCAGTCAGATATCAAATGATTGGTGACATACCAAGATTTAATGTCTGCGACATAGCGAAGTGCGATATTAATGGCTACTATTTTTACACTAAAAGTCAAGATGTAAAGAGTAAAGTTAAAAATAGTGGTGTGAGCATAGATGCTTTGTCCGATGATCACTCGAAAATAGGATCCTTAATCACAACGAACTCCTACTACAGGATGATCACAAAAATATGGGAGTTCGATTACGGAATATACCAAGTTTCATTGTTACGATGTAAGTGAGTGAGACTTCCATATGGTGTGAAGGTCGGCAAGAGAGGCTTTACTCTTGTGGATCTCAATAGACTGGCCTACAAAAAGGAACCATTCGTCCTTACGAAGCAAGCAACTAAAGTCTTCTACATGCGTTATCCGGCCAATCCGAGGTTGCACGTCGTCTTTCATGGCAAGAGGCGGATCGTTGGAGTTGAAAATATCGTAGATGAAGAAGAGTACAACCAATTCAATGAAATACCATCGTTTGTATATGAGGCATGTCTTTGCGGTGACGACGACACACATAGAATAAATTACATGCGTGTATTGTAAATAAAGAGATAATACATGTATACTCCTTAAGCATGTTTGCTTTCTATATCTAGTGCTTTTCAAGGAAAATAGTCTATATTATCTCTATCAGTTCTACGCTCAGAACCGATAGAGGCGTATGATCTATATCGGTTCCGAGTGCTGAATCGATAGAGATAAGTAGTGCATCTCTATCGATCTAGAGCGTGGAACCGATAGAGATAATATATTCATCTCTATCGGTTCAACGCTTGGAGCGGATAGAGATGCACTAGAATTATCTCTATCGGTTTCGATCATGGAACCCATAGAGAGAATATGTCAATCTCTATCCATTGAGCGCTCAAGCCGATAGAGATAATGATACTTCTCTATTGGTTACGGCGTGGAACCGATAGAGTCCCCTATAAAATTTCTCCTTCCGACTCTTCCCTTCTCACCCTCATATCTCCTCCCGTACACGCTTTGTCCTCCCAATCCCTTGCCCCAACATTGGTGACCTCGTCCCCTAGCGTCCTCCTCCTCCTCGATGATCTCCTCCACCCCATTGTCCTCCTCATCGGCATTCTCCTCCTCCTCGGTGACCTCCTCTACCCCAGATGTCTCCTCCTCCTCGGCATCCTCCTCCTCGGCGACCTCCTCCGCCTCGACATCTCCTCCTCGGTGTCCTCCTCCTCCTCGGCAAACTCCACCTCATCGCCATCCTCCTCGCCCTTGTCGCCCTCCCCATGGCAAGTATTGTTGCTTTCTTTGATCTTTGGAAAGTATTGCTTATGCTTCACTATCTTTGAGCATGATCATTATATTCGATTACCTAGTTTGATGTTCATTTGATTATATCTTAATATTGACTAGGTTGATTATTATCTTCAACACCTAGTTTGATGTTCATCTGCTTGGGTGAACAGTGAAATGACCTTAATTTCCAGTGAATGATTGAGTAGATTGTAGTCTCTATATTTGAGTAGCTTGAGTAGATTGTATTATAATTATTTTCAGTATGTATATGACCTCTAATTTTAGTTTCTACAATGTCGCAAAGAGAGATCACCGGCTCATCGCTCGATCGAATAGAAGGTGATGCTGAGGGGTCGAGTAAGGAGAGAAAGGCCTGAGGATCGAATAAAGGGGCCATAGTGAGAAAACCGTAGGTTCTCCGGTTTGATGCAATGGGGATTTGCACGAGTCCTCACAAGTGTAAGGTGGGGTACTGATCTTTTCTTGACCAATTGGTGAGGGAGAGACTGCTGATCACGATTCCGGACTAGAGGAAGGATGTCAGTGTCGAGCAGAAGGATCAGCTGTGGAACAAAGTTAAGGTAACATAGTAATTCTTCTCCCTCAACCTGTGACCTAATCGTGAAATGCTCTAACCCTTTTTGATGTTGCAACGAGCGGGGAAATGGATTATACTAGAGAAACATGAAGGCAAAGCGAGGTCGTACACCATGAAAAGATTGGGTGTGTCTTTGAGGCACTTCAGGGTTATCATGATGACTGAGTACATGCTGAAAGGCCGTACTCCCTTCAAAAAGTATTCGTTTGTGACTCCCGATGATTAGGAGCAGTTCAATAGGATGAAGAGTACACCCCAAGTGCAGGAGCTGAGAGAGAAGAACATCGCTATCTAGAGACTCAGCACACATGCGCACCACATCGGTTCCACTGGCTATGAAGGGAAGAAGGCAAAGTGCGTGCGACTAGCCATGGAGTGTGCCCTCTCTGGGACGGTGATGCCTTACTCCGAGATATGTGAGGAAGCGGCGCGCGTGAGGGTTTTAGCGAGGAAAAAACCACGATAATACTTGTAGTTCCAAACCCAGCGACCACGCAGATCGCCTTCGCCATCGTAAGATATCTAACTTACTACATTGCGCTTAACCCTTCTCGTTGCATTTTAGCACTAACTTATATTCGCTTCTTGTAGGAGGAAGTAAGCTAGCGTAAACAGTGAGGACCTTTTAGAACCAAGGGTCACAAGACATCCTTTATTCAATGATCGGAAAGCCCGACCATAAGGGTCGAGTGCTTGACGAGTCGCGAGCATCTGAAGAGGTCCTTCTTCCAAGATGAGGAGGATGCTACCGGTGCTAGAGCGAGACCATGACAAGCACATGAGGAGCGCCTCAAGGCCAAGCTGAAGGAGGAGATGTGGGAGGAGATGGTAGCACATGAGGCCCAGATGGTGGCACGTGAGGAGCGCCTAAGGGTTGAGATGATGGTGATGATCTCTAACAGTCAGAGTCAAATAGGCTCACCTATCATAGAAGGGCCAGTGCCTCGTTCTAGCAGTTGCGCTTCCAGAAATGATCAGTCCGATCCCTAGCTAAAGATAATAATTGTTTCTGACTTAAATGTACAGAGTAAGATAAACAACATTTCTGATCAAGTTGTGCACTTCTTGCAAGTGCTCGCCAAGTGCCACTCGTGCGTGCTCAAGATGGATTTTCCGCTGAGGTTGAACAGCAGGTTGTATTTTCATGCAAGGAGACCGACATGGTGCATGGTGACCCTTTGGGAAGGGCTACACGCAGGGTGCGGTGGACTATGTCCATGATGACTTCCTATCTCATGTGCCGAGTTCCCTTGAACAAAGATATCACCACTCTTGGACAAGCACAGATTTCATTCATCAAGTGGTCCACGATGGGTGTCATACTACTCAAGATAAAAATCCCTCACATCTTCTCGATCTTTCCAGTACTTCAACATGTGTACCTACTTACTTATGCATGTGTTTTGTAGGTTCCTGTCTATCGTACCTACACCTGCTCCCATGTCGGGACCCGAATATGCAAATCCATACCCTCTGTGTATATCGCACTAGTCCAGGATCACCCTAGTGCACACAGACTCAACATAGATGAATATCACAATCATCCATAGCGAAAACATAATAAAAGACTCTTTATATTAGTTATAGCCTGTTGACTGACCTTATGGTCAACTTACATGAATATGCCACGCATGGCCAAACTAAGATTAACAAACTAAATCGGTGGAATGGAAAACGATGACCCTTTAGTATCTGCGCAGTAATCGATAAGTCTCGCACCCTAAATATTCATCTTCTCCTGTTACTCCTCTTCCAAAGCCAGTGTAGACTCCTTAACTGGTGGTTTGTTATTGGCAAGGGTGAGTACTTAAAGCACTCAACAAGTTATGCACAGAATGCAATTCTATCATAACTATATGCAAGGTTTATTCCAATTGAATGGCTAACATGGCTATTTTGCAATAAAGTAGCGTTTACAAATTAATACAATAGATAAATTGAAATGATAGTAAACAAATAACAATAATAAGTAGGTATTTCTCAAGTAAACATGGCATGAGCCCTAAGTCAAATTCCAAACTTTCCAATAGCATCCGCCTTCCCACCCAAGTTTTTAGTTTATAAAATCTAACACTTGATTGTAATTCCTAAGCATTGCTCAATACCATGAAACACGCTATCCGAATAGATTTTACACTCAGAGGTTATGCACTTTACCCACACGACATGATTGTCTCTTTGTGCAATCAATATTAGCACACTTTCTTTGATGTGTTGTCTGAGAGATCATGATAAAGCCTTTACAATGCTCTGTCTTAACCCAATATTACCCGCTAAGGTTTCAACACTGAAGGGGCTGGTTACCTTACAAAGGGTCCCCCTCTTGTGCCATGTGAGTTTCATCGTTCAGTCAGACCTCACACCACCACTGGTAGTACCAAAGCTAAGACATTGCAAATTAATCAGATAGGTGCGTCCCATTCCAGACATGTGGTTACATGTTTGACTCAGTTCAAATGCTTGCAAGGTTAAGTCCTTAAGATGACCGAGGCAAGACTTTCACAAACCCTCTGCCCTTCTGGCCCACCTTGGCACATTGCCCTTGCCACTTGCCCCAATCTAAATGATTACCACCCAGTTACTAAGCACCATGTGACATCAACAAGTCAACATCGTTGCTTGACAACCCCATCACTACAACTAAACATCATTGTGTGACAACACCTGGCACACCAACTCCGTAAACATGTTCCATATTCCATTAACCAAGATTAAATTGATATTCCAAAGCCATGAGTTACATGTGGCACGGCTAAGCATACTATACAAGGTCTAACATACCCATATTGATTTCTAATATTAACCAACTAGTAATGAACCATCCTAGGGTGACAATTAATCATGGCATACAAATGACAAGGTAGGGTATAATTCAATTGGGTAGATTAACTAGATCCTAAACTATTTGAAAGCAATTGTATACGAAATAACATGCAATAATTTGAATCAATATAGCAATTTTGTAAAACTGGTTCAACATGATCAAAGCAAAATTTGCCTTGGAAAAGTTCTTGCTCATGCTTTGACCTTGGTCTTGAGTCAACGATTCCTCCTCGGATGTTCCGAGCACTTCAACGTCTACGCGTAACGAGAGAAAACATCAAATAAATTCCAAAATAGAGAGAAAAACCCTCTAAAAATCAAATAAAATGCACCATTAAATAGATATCAATTTTAAATTTTTTTAAAAATTTGAATTGCCTCAATCGTAGCTCGTATAAAGAAGAACAAGCTCACAAAAGATTTGACAAAATAAGAAAATTAGAAATTATTTTCCCTAATAATTTTTTGTACTGAATAATCCCTTTATGATGTCAAGATTCTGGGGACCAATCACGAGCTAACACCTATCCCGATGCATGGACGTGGTCTACCGATCCAGATCGGTTCACCGTGGACCCGTGCATGAGTAGGTTGACCGACAGTCGACATGGTGTCGGCATGGCGTCATCTAGGCTACCCGCACATAGATCAGACAACCACGGCTAAGCGAGCAACGGTGCAACGGTGGCGCATTAACGGAGACGGAGAAGATGACCAACCAATCGTCGTTTTAGCAGCTTTCCGACGGTGATAACTGGTGGATCCGAAGGATCTCATCGTCATGAACTCGCAGATGTGCTCGGCTTTGACCAAGGTGCGGTGTAAAGGGATATCCTCACGATTGATGCGATGGTAGAAGTCGTTGAACTCGATGAGCACATTATCCTCAACGGCATCGCTCGCGACGGCGAGATGGGCCAAAAACTCTCGCGCAACTTGGAGTGCATGCGGAGTCAAGTGGCTTTTAAATGCCTTAGAAGGCATGCTTGAGCCATAGATTGAAATTGAACACGGCGAATCGAATCCTCTCGAACACGCACGGTGCGGGAAGATGCACCACAGTCAGACACATGTCACGATTTAACGGCTACGATCTCTCGTGCAACACAATCCGTGTCGCACCAGTAACCAACGGCCATGATCTGATAGGGTTCTCATCAGCCTCGGTTAATCTCAGTCTTACAATTTCGATCCAACGGACGCATAGCGCTAGGGTTTCAACCTAAAGCCTTGAATCTAAGCCGCCCGGTCATGAGATCAACGGTCACGATACATCCCCAAACCAAATCGGGCCACGGGTGGAAATGGCCTGGCTCGATGTGCACAGCACTGGGCCAAGCCCGATACTGCTATTAGATTTTAAAATAATTTTTTATTCAAATTAATTCCCGAGAATAGTTTAAGCCAAAATAAATAGTAAAAATATCATAAAAGTTCTAAAAAATATTTTGAGACATTTGAAACTCAAATAAAATATTTTTGAATAACCTTTATTTAAAATTTATTATTATTTTAATTACTTTTCATAATAGACCATATTCGATAATAATAAATAAATTATAATAAATTCCAAAAAATCCAATAAATTCAAAAAATCTATAAAATCCATATTAAATCCAAATAATCAAAAATTGGGATGTTACATCCCACCACCATGACGACTCCTCCGTCCAAGTGGACTAGAAAGTGTGACCTGGTGTACAAAAGGACTAAGTCGCTGACCAAAGAAGCACAGGGGACTTCGGAGACTCCTTCTGCCAAGAAGGCAAAGTTGACAAAGGACACCAAACCCCTTGAAAAATAGAAGGCCACTAACCCCCCCTAAAAAATAGAAGGTGAAAGCATCTAGGCTCCCAATTCATTTTGGTTTTGGTAATTAATGACAATCGTGATTAAATGACTAATATTTTTCTTTGAGATTATTGCAAATAGATTGGTCCTAGACATAGCACGCAATGAAGCATGGAAATGAAGCTAAAAGAAGATCAACGCGTCAAGCTAAATTGCCAAGGTATAAAATTAAGGACCTTTTCATAGTTTTTGCCGATCTCGGAGTTTTAGAGAAAGATCGGGTTGCTAGAATAGGTGCCGTACTATTAAGAGGGGCCTTTGCTAGTAGTTTGATGTTGATCAAGGTCTAAAGGCTCGAAACATGCATATTTGAATATATATTTGTTTTGCATTTGAGTAAATTGGAATAATTCGGAAAAAGTTCGTGAGAGGCCATGTTACGGGTATGTTTGGCGCAGCTACTCACGCCGAGTAGTAGCACCACCCCAAGCCAAGTCTATTTTTCCAGAGAAGGGCATCTTGCCTATTTTTCACCTAGTGCCATCCAATGCCATGTGCAGCTACCGCTAGCAGTAGCACCGGTCCGTGGCCTTGTGTGAAAATTCCATAGGGTGGATTTGGCCAAGCTGAAATCAAAAAGATCCCGATGCTACCGGCCCCAGTTGGGTGGTAGAACCGGACCTCAGTGGCAACGGCCTCTGACAGTGCATTTAATGCCTTGGGCCGACTGTTGAACATGGGTTCGGTGCTACCGGCCCTAGATGGGCGGTAGCACCGAAAATACTAAAAATTTCTATAATTTCACCCCAACGGTTGGAAATGTTGGTGGGGCTATAAATACCCCCACATCTGCATACTAGAGCAACTCTTGGACCTCATTGATCGTATTTGAGCTCTAGCAAATCTCTAACGCACTCTTGTGCATTAAATTCTCATTTTGAGATAGTTATGAGCATTCAAGTGTGCATTTAGAGTTTGAGTCTTTAGACACTTGATTTGACCTCAAGCAAGCATCAAGACTTGTTACTCTTGGAGGTTGTCACCTCCTAGACAGCTTGGAGGCGAAGGAACCGGTGATTTTCTCAAAGGAGCTTGTGAAAAGTTTGGTGGCTTGTGAAGGCGGAGCTCACCTACCGGAGCGGGAAGAGCTACCACAATGATCGAGGGAGGCTCATTTGCGCAAAGGAGCCGGCTTGAGTTGGTCAAGCTACCTCAACGTGGATTAGGGGAGACCGGCAAGTCTCCGATACCACGCAATATATTCGTGTTCATTTTTCTCTTGTGGTTTGATCACTTGTCTTAATTTGTGCAATTTATATTTCTAGCTTGTTTAGTATATTGATCTTGCCTTAGGATTGTAACTATTGCTTATACTTAGCTTGTAGGTGCACATAGCAAGACCTAGACGATTTAGGCTTTAATTATCAAAAATCATATTTCTAGTCTTGCTTGCTTAAATATTGCAATTAGAGCTGAAGAATTTTAAAACCTCATATTCACCCCCCTCTAGTCGGTTATCCTTGATCCTACAAAAGGCCACAGAGTTCCTCGAAAAATGTAGGCCACAAAGCCCCTTAAAAAAAGGGGTACATACATGGACAACCCCTTCTCCCAAGCAACCAATTGAATGCTTTACCCTATGCCGCTCGCTTGCTCCATGGATGGTACATTAACAAGACCAAAGAGGCAGATAGTGCCGAGCATCACACCGATTTCTATGTGAGGTATCGAGGGCGCCAATTCCACCGCCAGGAGGATGGGACATTCCCATTGAGTTTTGAGGATTTGTTCTTTTTGTACAACAGGGAAGCCGTCGATATTTCTACTATACGAACCTGGACGCTGTGAGTATCGCACCATACAACATAAGCCTATGACTGTTATAGGATTTTGATTATGTTTTTTAGCAAATGATTTGTTTTGCAGGATGATGAGGCAGCAAGCCATGACGCATCATCACCCTGTTGGGTTTGTCGACCCCGAGATGATTTCTACGACCATGGTACAGTATCATTCAGATTTCATTGTCGACTACCTCAAGCAGGCATTGCTCGCTGAGGTGACAAAGGACTTCATTCTCGTCCTGTACCACGAGAGGTAAGTACTACTCTAATTACTTTACCCTTCAATTACTTGTACACACTTAAACCTTATATGAACTTATTTTCTTGCTTTGCATACATTTAATAATTAGGAACCATTGGGTTCTACCCATGATCATTCCAAGTGAAAACAAACCTTACGCATTTAACTCGCTAGAGAAGAGACCGATGGACTACTTGATCAAGCCTATTTTGTAGAGGTAAGTACATTTCTCTAACCTAACAATTTTTGTATTCAACAATGTTCATTTTCTTTACTAAATGGCATCTTTGGCCATTGTATGTAGGGCTTTCTTGTCTTTTATTGCGAAGGAGGGCAACACAACAACGAACAAGGTGAGCAAGCTGAGTAGAGGTGCTACAAGGTACAAGTGCCTACTATAGGATTCTTCCGACATCTATTCTTCATCTTCTAATTTGATTTTCTTTGTTCACAATGTCATCAACAGGATTTGACGATCTGTGGCTTCTATGTCATGCATCACATGATGATCCTAGTCGGCGTATGCACCTTTTCCCTAAGCGTATGTACATGCATAATACACTCAGCCTTTTACATATACAAATTTTAAAACTTAATTAGTGCACTACTTTCTATTTTGCAGCAGCTCGATATCACCCGCAAGAGCCTACAAAAAAAACTTTCAACAGAATAGCAGACAACGTATGCATATGGTACTGGTGAGATGTTATAGTGAAGGACGGTATGTTTAGAGACCCGACAAGCTCCTACTAGTCTATGTAAACAATGTTATATATTGTGAATGTGTACTCCTATTAGTCTATGTAAACCTATGTATTATATAATATGAATGTGATATGTGTAATGTTAAGTATATTTGTTTTTTATATACTGTGATATGTGTACTATATGATATTGTGAATGTGATATACTGATATGTGTACTGTGAATGTGATATATATATGTGTAATGTGATCTGATACTGGAACCAGGGTGGATTTATATCAATTAGTTCTAAGAGTCGAACCGATAGAGATCTATGTATTATCTCAATCGGTTCAGCATTCAGAACTGATGGAGATAATAAGACTTCTCTATCGGTTCTGATCGTGTAACTGATAGAGATAATTTATCTTCTCGGTTTCTAAAACAAAACCCACGAATTTATATATTTAAATTCGTCGGTTTCTAAAAAACCCACGTGTTTAATTAAATTCGTGGGCCAAAAAAACACCCACGAATTTATGTACTTAAATTCGTCGGTTAGTGCAAATATCCACGAATTTAAATAAATTCGTGCGCAAAAAAACCCACGAATTTAATTACAAATTTAAAAGCCCGTCGGGCTTCTCTCTCTCTTTCTTCGCTCCTCTCACCCCGCTTGCGCTTCGCTTGACCACTTGCCGCTGGCACGCCCTTGCCATCATGCGCCGCGGCCACCACTCGCCTGACCGCTCCGCCACCCATGCGCCCACCCTTCGCTGCGCTTCGCCGCCCGCCAGCCGCTCACAAGCCTGCCTTCTGCAACCGCCTTGCCTACTCACGTTGCCGCCCGCCCGCTTAGCTCTGCGCCGCTCGCTGCAGCGCCACCGCACGCACGCCTTGCAAGGCCACACCCGCCCGTTGTCGCGGGCGCCACCCCGCCTACCCGACCCTCCGGCGCGCCCCACCAACGTTGGAGAAGGTATATTTCATCTCATTTTATATTCGCTTGTAGTTATTTCATCTCATTTTATATTCACGCATATGGTATATATATTTTATTTTCTCGCTGCTGTATATAACGTTAGAGTTTAGGGTTTGTGTCGAACGAAGAGAGCCTAGGCGTCACCTTTCGAACGCGCATCTCACATTTGCTTGTGAGGTGCGCGGTCCGAATTGTCCAGCGTATTTTGGACAGCACGAGAATGTTGGTTGTTGCATGGGGCCCGTGACGTGCGAGCGATCCGAACGTGATTTCGGCCGCATAACCCTGTTGTTCTCCGACGCACCAGCATCAGGCGTGCGTTTGGAGAACAATGGGTTATGCGCCAAATTTCGCTCGTTCAGAAGCACATCACGAGTCGCATGCAATGGCCTCCATTCGTGGGTGGGTTTAGAACACATCTTTCCTAATAGGGTTGTCTTTGTCACCTAAGCCACGGTCGTACGTTGATATCGTTTCATTTGTTTAGCTTTGAGAATGGGTGATGATCGAAGGGCGATGTATGACGGATGGAGGAGTGATGGGGGGCACTCAAGGGAATGGGGGCAGATCACGGATGCTTTCTTGAAGCAAGCATTCGCTGGAGGAGCTGAATATGTGTATTGCCCGTGTACCCTCTGCGAGAATTACAGCTACTACAACAAGGATATAGTGCAGTATCACATTTGCAAAAACGGGTTCATGCCTAACTATTTGGTGTGGCACCGTCTTGGAGAGGCCGTAGGGCAGTGCCATTGAGTCGGACCATGGGAGGATCACGACCGGATGGAAGAGATCTTTGGATGATCTTGGCAGGGGATCAATTTAACTCGGGAGTGGTCACAACCGGAGGAGGTTAAGGAATTCTATAGGCTACTTGACGCCTCAGATGATAAGTTGCATGACATGACCAATGTGATCGTCCTGCAGGCGGTTACACGGCTTATGTCGATGAAGTCGAAGTTCAACTTTTCGAACAAATGCTTCAACGCTTTGCTTGAACTTATGAATGATGTCCTTCACCTAACCACAAGATGCCAAAGGATTTGTACCAATCGAAAAGTTGATGGCCGGCCTCGGATGAATTACGGTAAGATTGATGTGTGCGAGAATAATTGCATGTCTGTTCGAAGGAACATGATAAGGATATTCATTGTATGCATTGCGGTAAGTGTAGATTCGCTGAGGTGGTAGATGAGGAAGGGCATCGGTGACTACAAAGGTCGCGACTAAACAATTTCTGCACATGCCGATCACGGATAGGCTTAAACGGTACAGTACATGTCAAAAGAAACAACGAAACATATGCGGTGGCACAAAGAAGGTAAACGTGAGGACCAAGACCGGATATGATGGTGCATCCGTCGATGGCGAGGCATGGCGGCATTGGACCGATTCGATCCTCGCATTTGCAAGCGACTCGTGAGACCCGCTTTAGCAAACAGAACCTCCATGTGATTACTGTATTAGTCCCATGTTCGATGGCTAGCACTGCATGTTTACAACATTCATATCACATCCACAAGATATTAAACTAATAAGCATATATTACAGTCAAATAATTATACAGAGTTAATTTTTTTGCAACAATGAAAATAGGGAATTAAAAACTCCAAAAACCACGTGGTT
This sequence comes from Otatea glauca, assembly GCA_036346275.1. Taxonomy (NCBI): domain Eukaryota; kingdom Viridiplantae; phylum Streptophyta; class Magnoliopsida; order Poales; family Poaceae; genus Otatea; species Otatea glauca. The sequence goes on along the minus strand of JAYEVK010000359.1, from coordinate 140,554 downwards.
TGCACGCTAACCCTCACGCAACTGACTTGGCAAACCTAGGGAAAACCATCATCAAATATTCCGTGCCTCGCGTAATAAAGAAGAGTCGTTTGGCACTTCGCAGGTTTCGTCCTCTGAGACAGCAGATGCAAGATTGAGTACATTGGTACTCAGCAAGACTTATAGTGTTTGACAAATGCAATTAAGTAGTTATGCAGGCTAATCAAGGCAGGTTAATGTTTATTTTGCAGTTGCATAAACATTTAAAGATATGACATAATAGAATGAAACAACGCATTTTCAAATAGGCAAATGAAATATAAAGTGTTAAGCAATTATTCAAGTCCTTCAACCTACCTACCCAACTGCAAGGATCCCCGTTGTTTGTCCTTTGACACGAAAAACTAGTTGCAAAACGGTTTCCTTTTCAAACCCATTTTCTAGAAGGTACTAAAACATGCTAGCATTGGAATGACTTCACCAAGTGTCCATAACCGTGGACACGGCTAATCGATTAGATTTACACTCTGCAGAGGTGTACAGCTTTACCCACAAGGAATGATCAACCTCTTTTGCCAGATCAATTAACACACTTCCTTTGGTGTGTCGGCAAGGAGATAATACAGAGCGGTTACATTATCTAGAGGTGGCTTTGAACAAGCCCGGGACGTTTGACCCTCGCCATGAAAACAGAAACACTCACCCAAGCCGTGGATCCATTTTCATCACACCCAACACCACATTTCTGTTCCTGGCAAGGCGTACACCGTTGCATTGGTATGTAAAAACACCTACAAGCAAACCAAACCAGAATGCCTGTGCAATCTCCCGCCTTCCTTAGATGCAAAGCCACACCTAAACAACTTATTAGGCTAAGACCCGCCCATACAAGCCCTCGTGGTTGTACGAAAATTCTTGGATCCATAGCGTCCCATTACTCGGTCCTTAATACGACACGGACGATACTCCACCCTACACTATGTGCAACTCCCTTTGCACCACCGGCTATTGCCAATAATCGCCCGCATCAAAACCATAGTTTTAGTTTTGGGTTTTTAGCCAAAGTACCAGCAACATTTTTCCAAATGAGGATCATACATTCGTTGAAAAGATTGAAAACACAATCAACAGCTTAAGTAGGTATTTTATGCTAGCGATTATACCCAAAATGACATTAAGCATGTCTAGTTTCCAACTAAGGTTTACAAGGTTCACATGTCCATACAGATTGAGGCAAACCATAATTTACAGGACTAACTACAGTTCCAACCCAAATTAGCATTTTTAGGGAGAATTATCCTGATGCATCGTACATAAGCAAAAACAACATAATGTAGGTAAATTATTAGGCTCGACATGTTCAAGGGGGTGCTTGCCTTGCAACTCGCTGTCTAACTCTAGATCTGGATCAGCGACGGCGTCGTCTTCCTCTTCGAGGATGTCGGGCTCTACACGTCAATCAAGCGGAAATATAGTAAAAATCCAAATTCAGAAAGGGCGAAAAGAAGACAGACAGTAAGTCAAATAAAGAATCACTGCAGAAACAGGGGTATCTTGTGAGGGTTGAAATATAAATTTTTAAGATTTCACAGGGTAAATGATTATGCATTCAAAGCGTTAATACTTTATGTAATGAACAACATGGATTTCTCTTACAGGTTATTTATTCGGAATTTATGAATTCAAGAGGCTAAAATTGTGAATTCTAATATTTATAACTTCGAATTATAGATGCTAAAATTATCTAAACTAAAGAAATTTCAAACATAAAATAAGGGTTTTGTTCGAAAAGCACCTATCTTAGCGATACATGAAGAAAGGGGTTGATTAAGTTAAGTTTATGAAGTTAGATTACTAGATGTTGTTTCATGAATTTATGCCCACCAAAAATCTATATTTCGACTGGTTGACTTCCTATATATATTTATATGTATATATAGATATATATACAAATAAATATATGTATACATATACATATATATATGTATATGTGTGCACAATTGACACTTGGGTTACTTCCTAGTCTTAGAGGTAATTCAAGTCAAGATTACTCCTTAATCAAATTCAATTATTTTACTGCCACCCTAGTATCCCGGGAATGAATTCTTACTAATTTCATATTGCCTTCATACTATTATACATATGCAAATTCTTAATGTATTGAAAACAAGACTTAATTAGAAAATGATTTAAACATGCATGAAACTTAAATTTTTATACATATTTGGGTTCCTGATAACATAAGGATTCTATAAAAATTAGTTCCATTAAGTTCTAAGTTTATTTGCAAAATTTTAGTATAAAGCATATCCTTAGCCCTTTTATTCAAATTTAAATTTCAAAATTACCCAGAGATGTTTTTCAAAATATTTTTGCATATTCTTAAAGGACTTGATTTTACATGCATATAAAAATTTGTTTCACTAATTTTGGAGTTATGATTCAAAACTTATGAACATTTGAAGTGACCCGGTTTCTAAAAATCAACTAAAATTCCAAAATACGTTTTCGCCTCGGAGAAAAGCCTTCGGCTTTTGCGCATGAGTTTTGAACTCGGCTTGGTCTCGACCGATAGGTCGACCCCTTTGTCGATGCTGATCGGCGAAGCGCGGCAAGGTCGGGCCGAGATCACGGCCGGGTCCCGATTGTCGCGATCGGTGAGTCAAACACCGCGGCGATCGATGACCCGACCCCACCCGCCGCTGACTCAAGTAGGGAGCTTGGTCTCCGACTGGCCGGCGAACTAGCCCTCCGCGTGGAATGGCCAAGACCACGAGGACCGTGGCGTCGCGCGCTGAGGGTGGTACCCATTCCACCGGAGAGGACCGGAAGCGTTGCCACCGTGGAGGGTGGCGGCCGCCATGGTCGCGTGAGCTAAAACCGCCGCCGCCACGATTTTGCTGGGAAAGCAAGGCATGAGCATCGCGGTCTATGGGCGAACCGCTTCACCGAGAGAAAGCGAGAAAGGCCGCAGTGGTCGACCACACGCCGCTGAATCGAGGAAGAAACGCGGAATGGGTGAATCGGGTAAAACAAGGTCAAAATAAAGCTTGATCAAGACTTAGGGGCACGCGAATCTCCAAGGCCAAGAAATTTCAAGATTGATGCTCATTTGGTTTACCTCACCGATCCCCCTTTCCGCTTCTACGAGAACGGCGAGGAGGAAGAAACCGCACGAGTCTTGGGTTCAAGCGAAGAGCAAGGAGTGAAGGGCCTCAATGAGACGCACATGAGGTATTTATAGCCAAGGAGATGGTCTCAACAGCGCTTGAACGCTACGGCATTGCGCGATTCGGTGCTACGAGACGAGGTGGCGTAAGGCCTCTCGCCGCAGGGAAAGTGGCGCGAATTGACGGGTATGGCGCAGAGTCTCGAGGCTCGGCATGGCAATGACCAAGCAGCTCTGGGCAAGACGATTTGCGCCGAGACGCAGCTGGGCCGGCTAAGACTCGGGAGGCATCGAGCTCTCCTCGGGCGAGAGGAAAAGGGCGAGGGCAGCGAGAAAGAGGGTCGACGGTGGGTCCGACCCCACCGGCAGCAAGTGAAAAGCTCCACCACGGTTGCCAGTAGCGCTAAGTTGCTACAAGACTCGGGCCCACATGTCGGTAAACAGATTTAGCAAAGGAGATAGACTCATTCTGACAAAGATCATGTGGGCATTAAAACGGCTATCAACTCATGGTAGAATTGTTCAACCTTTTACCATCATCTTCCGGAAGTTTTATCTCTGGTAAAATTTTCAGACTAAAATACCGACAAAGAATTAATTAAAATTCTAACACTGTGGACTCGCATGTGATTTGTATTTCGGTATTTCATTTATTCAAGGGTGTGATTCATATCAATTATTTTACAAACTTTTTATAAGAGTTCAGTTTGGCTTATGGATATCTCCATAAAAATTTCAAATCAAAATCTCTAGTGAATATGTTATAAAAATTCTGACATGAAAATTTCTAGTTTTTAATGGTCTCTGCTTTTAAATTTTTAGAAGGCTTTGCCGACATGATCGATTCCTGAGATTTTTACCAGATGTATAAACTGATATTAGGGTGCTATGGTAATTTTTGTAGCTCCTGATAAATTTAGATTATTTTTAATTAATTCCGACTTTACTGTTTTTAGTTAAAAAGAGAGGACTAAGATATTTTATTTACCCCTTTTCAGCACCAAAGATTTTTACTAGACATTTTACTGGTTTACCAGCATGAATATGGTCAAATGGAAATTTTCTCATTTTTACTTTTACCTCTTTACCTTCTTACCATTTTCTATTTGGTAATTCTATTTGTTGGACTTTTCATACAAAGCACAAATCCAAGAAAATCCAATACAACCAATAGTACCAAGAAAACTCGTAAATAATTATATTCAAATCCAAAATATTCATTGCCATTTTATTATATATTGTTTGTCATTTTCGGGATGTTACACGACCCTAGGAGTGTCCGTCTTGGTTTGTCCACGACGGTTTCACACCTTCAAAGACAAGCGCTAGCCCCTACTCTTGTTGGTCGGTCTTCATCATGCCATACAATCTTCCACCTGAGATTTTCTTGAAAGAGGGTTCATATTCCTTGCTCTTATCATTCCGTGTCCTAAGCATCCAGGAAGGATCTCAATGTGTTCATGCGGCCCTTAATTGATGAGTCAAAAAAGTTGTGACGGGGAAAAGGCATACGGCAAATTGGTGGTGATGGAATTATTGTAATGGAATGTGGATTGTATCTATTGCGCTTGTAATGTGTTGTAAGTCATTGCGTAGTTTACAAATTGCCGTTGGATATGTGATTGATTATCTAAGGATCTGCTAGAATGTCTCATTCGGTTTGAGAGATTGATATATATATTATAACTGCAAATATTTTTTTGTCTCACGAGTGGATGTCCTATTTACTAGAGAGGTAATGCCGAAATTTTGTACATTTCGATGACTTAGTTTTAAGCCGGTTTTAAAGAGTTAAAAGGTTGGTTTTAGTCTTTTAGTAGAGGTAATAGGTTTTGTGTCTCGTTTGTTAATTCTTCGTTCGCTTGAACTTTGTTGTTGAGTTTGATGACCTTGGTGAGCTAGCTGCCCCCTCCCTTCCTTCCTCTTGCTCAAATTTAGGAACATTAGTTGCAATTTAGTCGATGTGCAATGATGGACGGATGCTTCAGAGGAAATTTAGTTGATTCTTTTAGTATATATCAATCTGAGTAATCTATTGCAATAGTGATAATTTAAGTTGAAATGCATAAATCTGATTGATGATGTTGCCATATGAGTTGCATATATATGTTTGTGATCTAGTCATTTGTATTTTTGTTTATTGCAAATATATGTTCACCATTTTGTACATTCAGAGTTGTTTTTGTCATTTTCTTGCTTTTGTCATTTCCGACTTCTATGGCAAATGATGATATTGGGTTTTGATATTTGACTTGTTCTGAATGAATGACAGAAACACATTCATCTTCAAATGACAGAACAAGTCATGTCAATGTAGTTTCTGTTTCAGAGTTGATCCAATTTGAATGCCATTATGCGTCGATTGATACTTTGCATCCAAATCGAAATGGAATCACGCCAATGGTATATATTGCCATAAAAAACTGATGCTAACTACTTTTCTTTTTGCTTTTAATTTGTTCTTTTGTGTTAGTATTTCTGATCAGATTTGAACAAAATAGATGATCCTTCTTATTCTTCGCTTAGCAATTTTAGTTTCAATTTTCTTTTGCCTTTTCTTTTGTTCTTTAGTTGTTATATGTATTGAGTATGATGCATATGGATATATATATACATTTGTGTATAAATAATCGATAAATTGTGAGCCATTAAAACCCACGAATTTATCTCAATGCTCCGAATAAATTGCTTGTTCCTTGAGCCCACGAATTTAACAATTAAATTGTGGGTTTATTAAGCCCACGAATTTAACAGATTAACAAGTGGGCTATATAGCCCACGAATTTAACAGATTAAATTGTAGGCTACGCTGGCCTAATATAATCTATTAAGTTCGTGGGTTTCACGCATTTAATTTAACTCGAACTCGATTAAATTCGTGGGCTTGGCAAAGAACTCCACGAACTTAACTTAAATTCATGGGTACCCACGAATTTAATTGATTAATTTACGAGTTAAATTCGTGAACTAAATTGACGGTTTGCCCACAATTTAACATAAATTCATGGGTTTTGGCCTAAATTCGTGGGTTTCGCCCACGAATTTTTCCCTGTTTCTTGTAGTGAGATGACGGTATATCTGTATCGGGCGAAAACCAACCTTGATAGCCGCTCCTCATCACTGTCTAAGGACTTTGTATCAACACCAAAACCGACCCAGATGACGAAAAAGAACCGACCCAGATGACCATTTCTGTAGTAGTGGGAACAATATCTTCTCTATCAGTGAAAACATGATCATCGAGCAACTCAAACGTTGCAAATCACAGTGCTTGTTAGTCTACTATACCACCAGGCCTCAAGCTCCTTTTTTTAGGTAAAAGTTTGCTTGGCCAAATTCCCCGCTAAGCTCAATTACTTCTTGTCATAACTATGGAAAGAAAGGAGATTGAAAATTAAAGACTAACCGAGGCCGTCGGGGTTGTCCTTGGTTGGCCGAGGTCAGGATACAGCTGAGAGTTGAGAGGCATCGCATCGTTGCATGGCTTCCCAATAGTGCCAAGGTGGATGCAAAGGGCAAAACATCAGCAGTTAGCTTCTTCCCTCGGAGTGCATGAGACTCCATGCTCTGTTGGCACTCCATACGATGGACAGCCAGGATAGACCGAGGGTGATATGAGGGGTGCTCGACCTTCACGTCTTAGAATGGAAGATACTCGTGAAACGTGACAAATTTGGTGCTGCCAATCGCTGCCAGTGCAACAACCTATGGTACAGAGTTCGCCCAACCTCACGCAAAGGTAATTTCCTCTTGACCACATCAAGTGGATACAATCCTCGCTTAAATCAGAAAGAGCTTGCAAGAACAACAGGAGGGATGCACAATTCTCAGGGGAATATCAACCCAAGAACATGCATAGCATATCTATTATCAAAGTTTTCAAAATCCCCCTAAACAAAAGGAGTGCCTCCTATATATATACGAGAGGGTTGGGAGTTAGAGAGGTGTCTTCTCATACTCCTGAGCATTTACATGGACCATTGGTCCTTAGAAAATGTGACGCAGCACACGAAGAGTTGAGGTAGTTATGGCGTTGGAGACATAATCTTTCTGTTGTGTTGCTTTGATGATTGCACCGTGCTCGAGTGAATTTGGAGATGGGAGTGGATCCGCTGGAAAGTGTAGGAGATAAGCCTTCCATCAAGTACTCGAACGCTCCAAACGGGCTCCGCTTTCCATCTTCTATGCTTGTTTTAATATGGACTGGTCTTCAAGGGTCGATCCCGACCCTTTGGCATTCCCACTTTACATGTGGACTTGTCTTGGAGTAAATGTTGTTCCTTGTTGATCAAGCACCAAGGTTACTAAGTACAAGAACATTGTCGTAGTAACCAAGTCTCATTTGTAGAATTATTCCGAGCAAGGAGCGAGTTCACCTGTTGATTAATTTGCTTGGCACGAGCACGTGTCATTGGTCCTTGAAACGATGGTTTTGGAGACTCTTGGACAGTAGTACGAGAAGAGAATGATGATGGAGTTAGGCTGCCCGTATCATCCTCCCCCTCTTCAAAAGGAGTCGTCCTCGACTCTGTATGTTCCGGTCCAAAGAATGGTGATAAATCAGTAACATTAAATGTACTACTTACATTGTAATCTTCATCCTGAAGTTCTATCTTGTATGCATCGTCATTGATCTTCTCAAGAACTTTGAATGGACCATCAGCACAAGGTATTATCTTGGACTTACACTTTTCGGAATGCATTCTTTACGAGATGTACCCAAACCAGATCGCCTGATTCAAATAGCATCTTCTTTCTTGTTTTGTTTGCCTTTTCAAATAAATAGCGCCTTCTTTTCTATTTCTTCTTTGGTCTTTTCATGAATGGCCTTAATAAACTCATTACATTTGGATGCCTCCATATTAGTTCTTTCTTGAATGGGTAGTGGCAGCAAATCAAGTGGCGTGATTGGTTTAAAACTATACACCACCTCAAACGGGCACAATTGAGTTGTTGAGTGCAATCGCCTGCTTTATGCAACTCCACATGCGAAGGCAATCTTCCCACTCCTTCAAGTTCTTTTAATCATTGTTCGCAACATCATGAAAAGTGAGCGGTTTACCACCTCCGTTTGTCCATCTATTTGTGGGTGACAAGTTGTAGAGAATAACAACTTTGTCCCAAGCTTAGCCCACAAAGTCTTCCAAAAGTAGCTCATGAACTTGACATCATGATCTGAAACAATGGTCCTCTAGCATCTCATGCAACCTCACAATTTTCTTGAAAAACAAATCAGCTACATGTGAAGCATCGTCGCTCTTGTGACAACGAATAAAGTGTGCCATTTTAGAGAGTCTATCCACAACTACAAATACAAAGTCACTTCCCCTCTTAGTCCTAGGAAAATCTAAAATAAAATCCATACTAATGTCCTCCCAGGGTGCACTACGAACAGGAAGTGGAGTATATAAACCATGTGGATTTAGTTTAGACTTAGCTTTGGGGCAAGTGACACATCGCTGCACATATCTCTCGACATCTCGACGCATCCTTGGCCAATACAAATGATCGGACAGCATGGCAAACATCTTTTCTCTTCCAAAATGTCCCATTAATCCACCTGCATATGATTCCTGCAACAATAGCAAGCGCACGGACGAATCTGGAACACATAACTTGTTAGCACGAAACAAGAATCCATCATGAATATGGTACTTCTCCCAACCTTTCCCATCTTTGCATTTAAAATATTGTTCAGCAAATTCATTATCTAAAGCATACAACTCTTTCAAACTCTCCAAACAAGGAACCTTGATTTCAAGTTGAGTTAACAACACGCTTTCGAGCAAGAGCATCAAGAACTACATTCTCTTTTCCTTCTTGTATTTTACAATGTATGGAAAAGACTCAATGAGCTTCACCCATTTTGCATGTGTACGATTCTGCTTTTGCTTGGCCTTTCAAACATTTGAGCTTCATGATCAGAATATATAATAAACTCTTTAGGCCAAAGATAATGTTGTCAATTTTACAAAACTCGAACCAAAGCATACAATTCTTTCCCATAAACAGGATAGTTCAATTGAGCACCACTAAGTTTCTCACTAAAGTATGCTACCAGTTTTCCTTCTTGCATCAAAACACCATCAATGCCTATCCCACTAGCATCACATTCAATTTCAAAAGCTTTAGTGAAATCAGGCAAAACAAGCAAAGGTGCTTCGGTTAAGCGCATCTTTAATTGAACAAAAGCTTTCTCTTGAGCATCTCCCCAAACAAATTCACAGTCTTTCTTGGTTAGTTGATTCAACAGGGCTGCAATAGTGCTAAAATCTTTCACTTAATCTACGGTAAAAACCAAAGAAGACCATGAAAGCTTCTAACTTGACTAACACTCGTTGAGTAGGCCAATTTTTAATTGATTCAATCTTTGATTCATCCACTTCTACCCCATTTTTAGAAACAACATATCCCAAAAACACAACTTTCTTGTTGCAAAAAGTGCACTTTTCTATGTTTGCAAACAATTTTTCAGTTATAAGCACAACTAGCACCTGTCTAATGTGATCAATGTGTTCTTCCATGGTGCAGCTATAAATCAAGATGTCATCAAAATATACGACAACAAATTTCCCAATGAAAGCCCTCAAAACATGGTTCATTAGTCTCATGAATGTACTAGGTGCATTAGTTAAACCAAAAGGCATCACTAACCACTCATACAATCCAAATTTTATTTTAAAAGCTGTTTTCCATTCATCTCCTTCCTTCATCCTAATTTGATGGTACCCACTACGCAAATCAATCTTAAAGAAAATAACAGCACCACACAATTCATCAAGCATGTCATCTAACCTAGGGATATGATGACGATATCTAACAATGATGTTGTTAATTGCTCTAGAATCCACACACATGCGCCATGTACCATCTTTTTTGGAATTAGAATCACAGGGACAGCACAAGGACTAAGGCTTTTGAGTACATACCCTTTCTCAAGTAGTGCTTGCACTTGCCGCTGAATTTCTTTTGTTTGTTCGGGATTGGTATGGTAGGGTGGTCGATTTGGAAGAGAAGCTCCTGGTAAGAGATCTATTTGATGTTCTATGCCATGAATTAGAGGAAGGCCAACAAGGATCTCCTCCGAAAACACGTCCTCAAAATCCTGCAAAATAGTAGCTACAACACTTGGAAGAGAAATTATGTCGTTAGTAGAAAGTAGTATATCTTTGTACAAGAACACAAAGTGTACCAAATGTGGGTTTTCTCTCACTTATCTCCATTCAGATTTAGTGGCTAACATCACTAGCTTGTTTCCCTCAAGCTTCCTTTTACTACTCAGATTTGATTTGTGGTTCTCACTTGTGTTCTTTTTCTCTCGTTCTTTCACACTTTCAATGTTTACCTCATTCTTTTGCATTGTATCAGCAACAATTTGAGCAGGAGACATAGGACGAAGAATAATTTCTTTGTTGTGCCACTTGAATGAGTACTGATTAGTGCGACCATTGTGATGACTTATATGATCAAATTGCCATGGTTGTCCGAGCAGCAAGTGACATACCATCATAGGGACAACATCACATTCCACGGTATCACAAGACTCACCAATCTTAAAAGGAACTTTCACCAAAAATCGGATCTTCACTTCTCCACAATCACTCAACCATTGCACATGATATGGGTGCGGATGATGCAGATCATCAAACCAAGTTTATCGCACATTTCTTTCTTTGGCTAAATTGTGACAACTTCCTCCATCAATGATTACCTTGCACACACGACCGCTTATCTTAGCTTTGGTATGAAAAGGAGTGCACCGTTGTTCATTTTCTTCTTTAGCTTGTATACTCAAGACTTTCTTTGTGACAATGAGAGAAGGTCCAGTCTCAAAATCATAAAAAACTTTGCATGATTCTTCATCTTCATTCAAATCAGCACATAGGTCAACCTCATCTTCACTTGTTGACTCGTATTCACCTTCCTCCGTTACAAGCATGACACGGTCGTTCGGGCAATCCTTCACAACATGACCTCGCCCCAAACACTGAAACACTGAATTTCTCTACTCCTTGTTGTAGATCCCACAAAGGAAGTAGCACTAGCTGTTGGAGCTTGCCTTGCAATTGGAGTGGTTGCCTCCTTTCCACTTTTTGTTGCCTGTGAATTGGGAACAACACTTCCACTAAAATTGTTAGCACGAAAGGAATTGAACTGTGATGTGTATTTACTTCATGTAGGTGTTGATCGGGGAGTGAAGGAAGAGGTCTTTGTGATCTTGGTGTCTTGTTGTTCGTGTCTTTCCACCTTCGTTGCTTGATGTACCAACTCCACTATACTGCTATAAGGCTGAAATTCAGTGATGTGCTTGATAGAATGGTTCAAACTAGCAAGGAATCACGCCATGGTTTACTCTTCTTGTTCATACACATTAGCGCGGATCGTGGCCATCTCCATCTCTTTATAGTACTCATCTCTTCGTGCAGCCTTCCTTGCTTTAAGCCCCGCAACTTATCAAATGATCTCATTTGTAATGTTTAGGTACAAACCTTGCTCTCATTTCATGCTTCATTTCACCCATGATGCCACAGATTCTCACCATGATCGATTCTTTGGTTCTGAATTTGGTCCCACCATATCAGCGCATATTCATCAAATTCAAGTGATGCCATTGCGAGCTTCTTCTTTTCGGAGTAGTTGTGCAAGCAAAATATTTTGTCAACTTTCAGCTCCCAAGTGAGATAGTCCTCTGGGTTATTAGTACCTACAAACTTAGGCATAGAAAATTTTAGCTTGCCAAACCTTTCCTCCGTAGGACGATCATTTTCGTTGCAATTGCGGATTTGGTTCCCTTCATTCCAGAGGGGAATAACACGTGCAACATTATTTGTAGCTCCTTCATGACCCATGCCTTGACCAATACCATCGCCTCTTCCATGACCAAGTGGTGGTAGCCGATTATTACGAGCAGCACGAGCAACAAGTGCAGCGGCTTCTTCGTCGGTCTCGTCAAGTAGAGGTTCATCTTCAGTTTGTTGGGGACATAGTTGGCATATAATATCAGCAACTATGTTGGTGTGGAGCACGTTCAGCTGTTGGTTCATTTCAATTTGAAGATCTGTAAGATCATGTGCTGAAAAATTGGCTTAGTGATGAAATTGGCATTGCAAAGTGGTTGTGCTCATGGCATGTGTGGTGCTTTGGCATGTGCTATTTCAGATGTTTACTTGATATGCTTGTGATAGCATGGTAATGGTTTTGCTTTATGCAATGCGCTCGTGTGAGTGGTTGCATGGATTGATGTTGAGTCAAGTCGTGGACTTGTGCTCGGAGTTGTTTCTTGTTTACTCATGTGCGGTGTTGCTTGAGGGCTTAACGTGGTCGATGACGGACCGGAACTAGGTTCATGGAGGAACCGAGGTTCGGGACTAGGTTCGTGGAGGAACCGAGGTCTTAGTGGTCAAGGATGTCATGCGGGACGTCGCCAGAGAACGGTGCACATAGAGGTGGTTAGTCACGCGAGTGCGCAGGTGGGCGTCGCGTGCGATTATAATTGATTGGGGCAGTTTGCATGTATTGGGCTATGTTGGGCCGGATGGATATGCATGCGAATCGTTGCTCATTATAAATAGGAGAGGGTGTCTCTGCTTAGATGAGAGTAAGTTATTAGGTCTGTACTCTTTTGTTGGAGTATCAGAATCAGATTAGATAAAAAGAAATAAAAATCAATTCCTCGCAGCTGCATCAATCCGCGAACTAAAATCATACTGCTACAGTACCGCGGGATCTACAGTGTATTCTTGAGCTACTGTTCACGCGCGATTACTGTTCATGCGGGTTTGTTTGTCCGTTTTAGCCTTTATAGATTGATTCATTGTCTCTCTTGATTCAACAAGTTTAATCTTGATTTGATCCATCCAAAACCTTTCTAGGGTATCAATTTAGAGTTCCTGAAAGTTTCGTTGGTTAATCTTTTGTAGATTGTGATTAATCACGAAATTAGGGTTTGGTCAATTCTCGTCATAATCTGTCACAGCATACTTGCGAGGTTAATAACTTTTGATCCGTAGGTCCGATCGAGTTGATTCCTTTTGACTAGATTCGTATTGGAATCTGGTTTCTACAGTTCAAATTTCAGGTCAATCCGACGGTTGGATCTCCGGGTATTAGCGATTTACCGAATGCATCTACTCTGTTTTGTTGAATACGAAGCAATTATTTGAGTCCGAATTGGGGTGAATTTTTAGTAGATCAAAATTTTAGTTTTAGCTTCGCGCAATCATTCACCCCCTCGATTGCTAGTTTAGTGTATATCGATCCTACAAGTGGTATCGAGCACGGTTTTTCTAATTTATCTTAATCGGTGATTAGATCAATGGATCGTTATTCGACAAAACCGTGTGTTCGATGGTGTTGATTTTCAGTTTTGGAAGGCCAAGATGGAGGCGTACATCCAAGCGCGGGGCTTCGCAATTTGGGAGAAGGTTTACAAGCCGTCGAAGTTCCGAGAACGACAACGCCAACGACGCCAATCGCGCACATGTTGAAGCAAACAAAGAAGCGCGCAACTTGATCATCCGGGGGCTGGGGCGAAGCGACTTCGATCGAGTAGTTCATCTTCGATCCGCATATGAGGTATGGAAATCTCTTTGTGACTATCATGAGGGATCAAACACTGTCAAAGAGGTTCGCCAAGATATTTACAAAAAAGAATATATGCGTTTCGAGATGAAACCTGGTGAGTCTGTAGATGACTTCTTTGCACGCTTTAATAAAATTCTTAGCAATTTACGTCTTTGTTGGGGTTAGCTATGACGATGTCGCTAATGCTAGACAATTGCTTGGTGCATTAGACATGTCTATTTGGGAGATGAAAGTTACATCCATTAGAGAATCAACTGTCATGAGTACACTTACTTTAGATGTTCTTTTCTCTAAATTAAAAACTCATGAATTGGATGTTCTTGCTAGGAAGAATGATCACAAATCAATTGCTTTGACCTCCCAATCTAGCATGTCTCATAATAATGCTTCTTCAAGTTTTGCTTTGTCTTTCTTATCTTCACTAACCGATGAATGAGTTGAGGAATTTCCTAAGAAGACTTGGCATCACTCTCTTCTCGCTTTAATAAAGCTTTGCGAGAATGTGAGAATGAGGAAGAGAGTTGATGGTGGCCCTCCAAGATGCTATCGGTGTGGTGATCTCAACCACATTCGTCCAAATTGTCCTAAACTTGCGTGTAAATCATCAAGGAGGAGAAAGAGACAAAGTACAAGCGCCCATTCAATGACAAGAAGAAAAGGAGCTTCCTAAATAGCAAAGTTGTGCATCGAGTTCTTTCAAAGACTTGAACAAGTCAACTTGAGTGATGTAGACTCAAAGCAAGTGATGAAGATACAATATCCAAAGGTAAGACGAGACAAGACTTGACGAGCTTGTGTCTCATGGCAAGTATGGACAGCTCAACCAAGATGAACTTGACATGAGGAAACGAGGTAAATCCTTCTTACGATGAGCTTTGGATCGTTGTTCGTCTTGGTACGCTTTTAGAGAAAAGAAACAAGAAAATTAAGAAACATGATGTTTTGATTGAATCTTTAAATGCTGAAATTGCTAGACTTAAATCCTTGATTCCGATGATGATGCTTGCAAATCATGTGACTTAATTTATTCGAGCTTACTTCACTAAGAAATGTTCATGCTTCAACTCTCGATAAGCTTAGAGATGAAATTGAGAAGAATGAGAAACTTGTTGCTTTGAATTGCAAACAAATTAAAGATGCTAGTTCCTCTACTTCTAATTTGGATGAATCAACTTCTTGTTCTAAATGTTCAATTCTTGAATTGAAGTTGCATGATGCTAATGCTAGAGTTTCTCAAATGACAAATGATTTGCTCACGAATGAGGTTCTTTCATGCTCAACTTGTTGCAACCAAAAAGGAAAAGTGGACGTTTCTTGTAATAATTGTTTAACTCTTTCTCGAAAGGTTGATTACTTGGAAAAATCTTTAGAACGTTTCACTAAAGGAAAGAAAAACCTAAACATGATTTTGGATCAATCAAGGGTTAGCATTCATAACAAAGGTTTAGGTTTTGATTCTTATACTCATCATAAATCACATGCTCCCACTGTTGTTAAGGCTCTTGAAAGTGAAAATTTTGAAATTGTCAATGAGCCTAAGAAAACTGCTTTTAAGTCTCTTGGAATTTTATCTTCTACTATAATGAATGCAAATGTTGCTTCCACTTCTAAAGCTAAACATCGTGTTAAGTACACTTGCACTCATTGTGGTAGAGATGGACACTTAGTAGATTTTTGCTTTAGACTAGCCAAACAACAAAACAAAGAAAATGCAAAGGCTAGGTCTAATTTCGACAGTGCACGCTTTACTCCTCATTATGTGCCTAGGGTGATGCAAACACCTTTTGTTGCTAGAAACACGAGAAAGGGCAAATTTGATTTTGTGCATAAGAATACTCGTGTTGTGCCTACTACTATGTGTCTTGTGTCTCAAGATCGATCCCTAAATGCTTTATTTCTAACCCTAGTACCGAGGCCTCGACATCTTCTAGTGCTATGTAGGTTTTTCAGATGCGGGTTGGAGAACGAAGCTTAGTGGATCTTGGTCTTTTGTAAGATGTGATCAAGACTTGGATGGTTCTCACCTTGAGATGGCCTTCAAGAGGCATGTGCGATAATTCTTCACCTACTTTGTGAGCTATTTTATACACTCATATCTTTTACATTCACAGATATCTAATTGTGGTATGAGATGAGATGTTTGCTTATATGCTCATATGTATCCCCGGCATGTTCAATTATGTTATATCTTAAATCATGCCTTTTCATGTTCAAGATTTATTTATCATGATTCATACTTATGCTTAATCAACATACCGTGATAACTCAAACACATGTATATCATCACCTCTCTTTTGATTTCATTGGTTATTTGTTTGAGGGGAGTTAATGGACTTTTGGTGAAAATTTATTTCGTTTGCCTAGTGAGAGGACTGTTCTTTTAGACTTTTGTTTATAAAATTAATCCCACTGGGTGACAATTTTGAAGAAAGTTTTAAGATGTTGTTTTGAGGGGGAGTTTGTGAAAACTTTGTAAAATTTTGTTAACATACTTTTATTTTGTGTGTTTCAGAAATGAAAAACAAAAAATGAAAAACAATGAAAAAGTAATGAGCATTATATATCATACATATATGTCATTTGAAGCCATGTTTATGCTACAAGGTCATTGCAACTTCATGTTTATGCATATATGGTGTAGTTTATGTCATGACTATTTAATTGGAATGACAACTTGAATTAAATCTTGTCATGGTTGAACCTTCTTGGCTATCTTGATTCTGCTCAAAAAGTGCTAAATATGAAATTTATCAAAATTAAGTGCTAAAGCTCAAAGAGTGATTGTTGGTAAATGCAAGATCAAGGTTATGTACTATCGCACTTCTTCTTTACGAGACTGCTTATCATTGCACTTTGATATGAACTTGGAAGAGGTTGTGTATGACCAAACTATGAAACCTTAAGCTTATGAAATGAGGCTTGGCATAGTTGAAAAGTAAGGTCGATGGTGCATATAATTCCTTGTAATTGTTATTGTTGCAATCAATCAATGAATCGATTTTCAAGTATCAATAAAGTGCACAAAATTCAATGTTTTCGTGTTTTGAGATTGTTGAGAAAGGAGATCATGCCATGCAATAAATTGTTAATAATACTTAATTTCTAGTTATGCTTATTCTACATTGTCTATGTGTAGATTTGAGGTGCAAGTATTTTGATAGCATGACTTGGTGATGAATTTGCAACATTTGTGGATGACTTAGAATGCTCATTACATAAAAAAATTGTCAATTTAAAAAAACAAAAAGATTTTGTTTTCTCTCTTTGTGTTCTTGATGAATCCATTGTCAAAGGGGGAGAACTTTGCCACTTTGGAGAACTTTTTACATGCACTTTACACATGCACATGTTCTTGTATAAGTGATATTCATTCATTCACTCATATTTTTCCTTTTAGGGAGATATTTTCTTATTTTCACCTAGGGGAGTTTTTCACCTTGAATATTTGTCAAAGGGGGAGATTTTGTGTTTTCACTTTGGCTTTTGATTTTGAAACCTTTTGATTTCAAAAACTTTTCTTGCGAGGTGAATGCCAATGTTCAATTCTAGTGGTGTTGCCAATGTTTTCATCAAGGGGGAGATTGTAAGATCATGTGCTGAAAAATTGGCTTAGTGATGAAATTGGCATTGCAAAGTGGTTGTGCTCATGGCATGTGTGGTGCTTTGGCATGTGCTATTTCAGATGTTTACTTGATATGCTTGTGATAGCATGGTAATGGTTTTGCTTTATGCAATGCGCTCGTGTGAGTGGTTGCATGGATTGATGTTGAGTCAAGTCGTGGACTTGTGCTCGGAGTTGTTTCTTGTTTACTCATGTGCAGGTGTTGCTTGAGGGCGAACGTGGTCGATGACGGGACCGGAACTAGGTTCATGGAGGAACTGAGGTTCGGGACTAGGTTCGGGGAGGAACCGAGGTCTTAGTGGTCAAGGATGTCACGCGGGACGCTCGGGCTGAGAACGGTGCACATAGAGGTTGGTTAGTCACGCGAGTCTGCGCAGTGGGCCGTCCGCGTGCGGCTTGTAATTGATTGGGGCAGTTTGCATGTATTGGGCTATGTTGGGCCGGATGGATATGCATGCGAATCGTTGCTCATTATAAATAGGAGAGGGTCGTCTCTGCTTAGATGAGAGTAAGTTATTAGGTCTGTATTTTTTGTTGGAGTATCGTAATCGATTAGATAAAAAGAAATAAAATCAATTCTCGCAGCTGCATCAATCCGCGAACCAAAATCATACTGCTACAGTACCGCGGGATCTACAGTGTATTCTTGAGCTACTGTTCACGCGCGGATTATCGTTCATGCGGGTTTGTTTGTCCGTTGCCTTTATAGATTGATTCATTGTCTCTCTTGATTCAACAAGTTTAATCTTGATTTGATCCATCCAAAACCTTTCTAGGGTATCAATTTAGAGTTCCTGAAAGTTTCGTTGGTTAATCTTTTGTAGATTGTGATTAATCACGAAATTAGGGTTTGGTCAATTCTCGTCATAATCTGTCACAGCATACTTGCGAGGTTAATAACTTTTGATCCGTAGGTCCGATCGAGTTGATTCCTTTTGACTAGATTCGTATTGGAATCTGGTTTCTACAGTTCAAATTTCAGGTCAATCCGACGGTTGGATCTCCGGTATTAGCGATTTACCGAATGCATCTACTCTGTTTTGTTGAATACGAAGCAATTATTTGAGTCCGAATTGGGGTGAATTTTTAGTAGATCAAAATTTTAGTTTTAGCTTCCGCGCAATCATTCACCCCCCCTCTGATTGCTAGTTTAGTGTATATCGATCCTACAAGATCCTGCACTGAGTTGTTCACATCATTCCTTAGCTGATTGGTACCTTCCTGAAACTCTCGTCGTAGTATGTCCCGCAATGTATTGTAGTGAAGGCAATTGATCGAAGCATTAAGATCACCTTCTCCTTTTGAATTTTCTCCTTGTCTTGACATGGTTAGTTATTCAAGCAGCAGGCCAAGAAAACAATTATGTGATATGGACAATATGTAGAATTTTCTCTCAACCTCACTAATCCTTACCACCAAAGTTCTTACCGACCCTTTGCTGAATTTGCGGAGTAGTTCACACTTGATTGGTGAGGCAACACAATGGTGAGGTTAAGCAAACTCAAAACCAAGATCAAAGCACACAACGAATATATTTGTGGAGCTTGGAAGAAAAAGTGTATGACCTACACAATCTGAGTTCTAGATGTTACCTTGATAAGTAATTACCCAAGCTAGAACTCAATGCCTAGTTGCTGATCGCAAGATTTAAGAGATGAACAAAGCAACTCACACACAAAGATAGTGGAACCGAATGCAAACAAAGGACTGAGCAAGGACAAGTTGTAAGAGACAACACAACTTAGCTCAAATTGCATCAGTTAGGGAAAGACACTAGCTAGTTGCAAGGATTTTAACTAGGGCACAAGATTGCTCAACAAAAAATGACTTTCTCACAACAGAAACATTTGTCTTTCAGTTACTCATTGTTTTAAACCAACAAAGAGCAACCAGCCACAAACTCTTTTGTTCTTCTTCTGCTTCTTTTTTTATCAAAGTACCAGAAACTTGTTTACCAAGTTTGTCAAATTTAGAGGACGAATTAGTGAAAGATGTGAACCGAAAACTTGTAGAAGAGCTTGATGTCTTTCCAACAAGTTCAAGAACGCAACAATCAGAGCACATATGTCGAAGTTATGGCCAAAATGATATCTGGACAAAATGAAACAAGAAGCGATGCGAAAGGAATGAAATGATCAGCAATCTAAGCACGATTCTAATGGATTCTTAACAAAATTGACAGGAACAACAGATCGGATACTACGGGTTTAATATTTTTGTGAGGCAAGTTTTTCAACAATAGGACTGAAAGTAATCTAGCACTAAGGATAAGGATTCTACTGTAACAACCGGAGCTCTGATATCAAATGATATGAGGAGTGAGGGGTGCCCGACCTTCACGGCGTAGAATCGAAGATACTCGTGAAACGTGACGAATTTGGTGCTACCAATGCAACAACCTGCGGTACAGAGTTCGCCCAACCTCACGCAAAGGTAATTTCCTCTTGACCACGTCAAATGGATACAATCCTCGCTTCAATCACAAAGAGCTTGTAAGAACAATGGGAAGGGATGCACAATTCTCAGGGGAATATCAACCGAAGAACATGCATAGCATATCTATTATCAAAGTTTTCAAAATCCCCCTAAACAAAAGGAGTGCCTCCTATATATATAGGAGAGGGTTGGGAGTTAGAGAGGTGTTTTCTCATACTCCTAGGCATTTACATGGACCATTGGTCCTTAGTAAATGTGACACGGCACACGAAGAGTTGAGGTAGTTATGGAGTTGGAGACAGAATCATGCATTGTCTTTGCTTTGATGATTGTGCCACGCTCGAGCAAATTTAGATATGGGAGTGGATCCGTTGGAAAGTGTAGGAGATAAGCTTTCCATCAATGTGGAATATAAGAACCTAGGTGTCTTCATAATCGGCCCAGAAGTGCCTGAGGGAGAGACAGGGCCTAGTGGAAGGCCCAGAGGATAAGCTCTGAGCCAAGCCTTGCTGCCGTGCGCAAGGAGATACATCCTAGAGACAGTTAAACATATATTTAGATATAAGAGATACGATTGTAATCCAAGTTGTTAGCAGGATAAGATAAAGATGTAAACTCTATCTTGTAACCGGTTAGTATCCAATAACCGATCGGAATCCCTTAACCGATCGGGACTCTGTAAACCGCCTCACCCCCATTATATAAGGGAGAGGGCGGGCAACAACAGAGACATGAGCAATCTTAGATCCAAGAGATCCGTGTAATCCCAAAGACACGGAGTAGGGTATTACCTCCTCCGAGAGGGCCTCGAACTGTCTAAACCTTTGTCTTGTGTGACCTTTGAGTTTGAGATCTAGCGCCTACCCCATAAATTCATTGCGACTACAAAAGTCGACAATCATGTACTCAAACGCTCGAACGGGCACCGCTTTCCATCTTCTATGCTTGTTTTAATATGGACTGGTCTTCAAGGGTCGGTCTCAACCCTTTAGCGTTCCAACTTTGCATATGGACTTGTCTTGGAGGAAATGTTGTTTCTTGCTAATCCGTGCCAATGTTACTAAGTACAAGAACATTGTTAGGTAGTAAACAAGTCTCATTTGTAGAATTATTTTGAGCAAGGAGCGAGTTTTGCTTGGCACGAGCACGTGTCATTGGTCCTTGAAATGGTGGTTTTGGAGACTCTTGGATAGCAGTATGAGAAGAGAATGATGATCGAGCTAGGTTGCCTGTATCAGAGGGGGACGCTGATGACACCTCTTGGTCGATCGCGAACGTGGAGGCGAACGGATGATAGATGGGGCGGTGAACGGACGGTGCAAATGGATGTTGCGGTGGATGGCGACACCTTGGACTCTAGCGGCGCCGCACCTCTCAGCGAACTCACGGCGGGAGTAGCTATGGACTTAGGGTTAAGGGAGGATGGGTTGGGCTGCTATGGGCCTAAGGCCTCAATTTTGATGAGTGGCTAGCTAGGCCTCATCGAGCTCACAAGCAACTCTCAAGCGGCTCGGGCTCGGCTTGCTAAATCGGTGACCTAGGAACAAGGCTCGACTCAAATGTGTACACAACGGCCCGAGCCTAGCCGGCTCTAGCTGGATTCGAGCCGAGCCGGCTCACGAGACACAAGCTTTTTCCCACCCCTACATACCACCCAACACCCTCTTTTGGCTTTGCAACTCGCAATACTCATCGCTGTGGCGATCTGTAGCCTCGGATCTATCTATATCCCTGATGGGACAAACATAACAAAATGGTTCAACTCAAATTTTATCACAAGCACCCCCTCCCTAAAAAATGATGGGAAAATTGTAGGTCATTAGTATCTCTAAGAACTGAAATTATTAACTCGTAAAATAAGCTCAGCTACCAAACAACAACATCCCAACTTCAACAATTTGCAAAATAACATCTCCATAAGTTTTTCATACAAGGTGGTTTTTTTTTGTTGTGAGAGGAAATTTTCAAAATAACAGGAGTGACCAGCTAGCTATTCCAAAGTGAACTAGTTGAGAAAGAAAGGTGGGAAAAAAACCAAATTGGCCCCAAAATAGAATATTGCTAGGATTGAACTTGGAGGGTAGGGATGTTATTGCACATCCAATCTTTTTTGCAGTACTATCCACAAGGCTACGGACTTAAATTTCTCCAAAATGTTTGATACGACTATGTACGCTTTAGGGAACAGGAGAATTGTTTAATCAAAGAGTAGCATTTAGCCAATTACAATGCGCCACAATCATGAAGCAAATAAAATCAATCATCAGGAATTACCATTGTCAGAAGGAAGCTAATTACTCGATAGGTTTTTACTTAATTTGATCAAAGTGATACGTAGCATTCATCAGTACTTCTGACAAACTTGGTTTAATTTCTTGGACACAACTACCTTTAAATTTCTCCATCGGCAGCAAAGAGGAATTTAACCAACAAAAAGCAGCACACATATTACTATAAGCTAGGTAGCATCAGTCTGTAATTAAGAGCTCGTGCAGGTCGTTGATTAGAACCGAGGATCTGCGTCCGCGCCCGGCGGCGCAAGATAGTAGCCGAGGTTCAGCTCGGTGGGGATGATCTGCAGGCTCTGCGAGGACGCCTGAGCCTGAGCATGTGCTTGCGCAGCCGCCTCGATCAGGCTGGCGGGGAAGAAGCACTTCATGTCCAGCGCCGCGAAGGGGTTCAGCTCCACGGCGGCGGACCGGGCGATGGTCACCTGCTGCAGCTGCTCCTCCTCCTCTGAAATCTGAACATTGATCGACAGATAGAGATAATCAAAATATATACTTCCCATTTAGACTGTATATATATGCACCAAAGTTGGTTCTGATTTCTGACAGTCGTCTAGTATACCTTGGTTCTGAGGCTCATGTTGTCATTCTGAAGGTCCATCTCCTGCAATCATGGCAAGAACATTGCAAATGAATGGATGAAGCCAACGAGGATTAACTAAATAAAATGTAAGGGAGTGATTGCTTGGGGTGACTGATCAGTATATATAACATGTAGCAGTATTACCCTTTTGGCCATGAAATTAATCTCTGCAGCCAGCAGCTCATTCTGAAACAAGAAGACAAAAATAAGGATCCATATTTTTTTTTGGCATCAGCATTATATAAGAAACTGAAGAAAATTTCAAACCAAGTTATATATGTCTTGGAGAACACAATTAATGGCAGTGATACGCGCCACCTAAAGATGGTATTGAATTTCCTTTTTCTTATGAGATAGGTTAATGCTTTCGTGAAATCGGTATGGTCGATCAGAATCTTAGTTACCTTCCTGGCCCGGATCTTTGCAATGCCTTTCTCGAGCCGGCTTTCGAGTTGCTTCAGCTCCTTCAGTGACAGGTTGCTCACAGAATCACCAACCAAATGTCTTCCAAAGAGAGACACAAACCAAAGGAAAACTCAGTACTTTCAATCATTTACATTGCTTTCAAGCCTCATCAGTAGCCAAAATATATATAGTTTGGCAGGGACATACATGCAATCTTCTAAATATATACTGCGCAATTAATAGGCTCTTACTTGTTAGTGTTTTGCAGCATCTGGATCTGGTGGCGCAGTTTTGCAGATTCTTGCTGGTAGTATTGCTTCAGATAAAACAAAGAATCAGAGGAAAACTGTCAGATGGATCTCAAAATTTTACATAACACAATTCCAGCTGAGTAAGAAAAATCATTTCCAGTAAACGAATATCGCCACAAATGGATGTTTTTTCAGTGCAGTTTGATTGGTTGTTTTCTTTTTAGGTGTTGTCCTCAATCACTAACTGTAAATGCAAGCCAATCGGCTCAGCAAGACCCACAGATTAGTTCAGCGAAAAGAGAAACATTTGGAGAAAATCTAGAGAGGAATAGCTAATCCCCATGTGTTTCACATATTACAACATGAATTTATTTTGGTCCTAAAGATTGTCATTAGGACATGCTTTGATCTCTGTACTGTCATGTGCTACTGTCCAGTGCCAAGTATTGTCGTAGCTACTCCTACTGAAGAATTTAGTGCAAGCATCTATACTCTAATTTTATATGGATTGGTTATGCAAAACATAGAATCACCAAATTTGACTATAAGATTGAATTATAAGGTATAACCAAATAACCATGCATATATATATGGCTTACCTGAGCATTGACCTCTATGAGTGGTGCCCCAGAGGTTGAGCCACAAGCATGTGCCTTCTTGTACCTGTCAATTGTAGCCTTGACACTGCAGTTGAAATAAATAACAAAGGAAAAGCAAGGCAGGACTGATCAGTGTAGCTTTTTTTTTTCGATCAAATAAGTGGAGCTATACCTTGATGTATACACTGTCAAACGTGCATGGTGTTCATAACTAGACAAAAGACCATAGCAACAAAAAAGGAGAGTTGAGTACAGAAATTCACATGACTATAGTATCAGTAGTTCAGTGCAGCAATGCATGTGAAGATCGAAGTGTTCTTGTTAGTTCAGCATAAAATTGTACAAAGAAAGTAGCTATGCTACTGATGCTTTCGCTAGCTGGCTGTGTTAAAATGAACAAAAGAAAGGAATGAAATGAACACACAGTAGAGAGAGAGATGCAGAAGCAAGGACATATGCATGCATATGGACCATGGATAGGCATTGATTATTGATGCAAACTTTGCATGGGAGAAGAGCAAACACAGCGAATATGCGAGATGCTGCAGTTTCTTAGTTGGTGCAAGCTTTTGCAGCGAGGTGCTTGCATGTCCATGATGACTATGAGGCGTACGTTCTGCATGCATGTATGTATGGTTGGGACTTGGGGAAGAAAGCAAGGAAAAGGAAACTCTTGACAGCTAGTTTAGCGTGAGGTACATTGCAAAGGTCCCTTCAGCCAAAGTGAGGGACTAAAACATGAGAGCTAGCTGTTGTTGGTGATATGATGTGTGGAGAATAATAAAATATGACAGAAGATGACATATGCGCGCATATGTATCCATGGGAGAGTGATTTGCATTGACATAAACTATCAAGAAATTTAGCAAATTTCATATGATCTTTGATATATTGCAGGCTCTAATTTTTAGAAGGGCCTCTTGAAGATGAGAGTTACCTCTGAATATCTAATTCATATCTCTGTATTTATAACAGTGAGTGTTATAAATTGTAGAGAGAGCGAGCTAACTTCCAATTAGGAAATAAAAATAGGCATTTTCTTTGTAAAATATTGACTAATTACACAGTAAAATAAAATCATACACGTATAACAAATCAATTCATCTAATTTATTGATTGAAAAACCGGGGGTGATTCAACAAAATTAAAGATTCACATAGGAAACTTGCTGCATCAATAGGAAAAACATCAACTATTTGTAAAGGATTATGTTCATTTCCTTTTCCTTTCTCGTTTTGCTTATCCTCCATATATTTCTAAATGGTACATGATTGCAAGAGTACGCTATAGACAAAGGCTTACACTAGCACGTACTTCCTTGGATGAATAAAAGAAGTATTTAAGCAAGTTTTATTATCTTCCACATAAGTCCAATCAAATTGAACTTTGGACAACTCTAACAACAATTGCCGAAAGGTTCTTGGTCTGGCAAAATGAATGATTCACTGCAGTATAAATGATCTTAGGTAAGATAGCTAGACTTCTGGACCATGAGAGAAAAAAACAGGAGAAATTCTCAGCATATATGATATATATGAAACAAAATTTCGATCTTATCCAACTCCAGCAATTACTGAATTCTTTACCTAAAACTAACCAAACCGTCACCTAAATATGAAGTACCAGTAAACTTTTACTCATAACCATGAACAAAACAACAGCATGCAAGTGAGTACGTTGAGCATGAAATGACATGCTAAGGAAGCAACAATATTCACCAAGCTAGCTAGGTTCAAGACGCACTACACATACCTGTTGTTGGAGTACTCATAGAGGCGGCCGCGGCTTGAGAAGACGATGAGCGCCACCTCGGCGTCGCATAGGACGGATAGCTCATACGCCTTCTTGAGAAGCCCGTTGCGGCGCTTGCAGAAAGTGACCTGGCGGCTTGTCGTGTTCTCGATCCTCTTGATCTCAATCCTCCCCCTGCCCATCTCTTCCTTGTCTCAACTGATGCAAAGACGGCAGATAAAAAAAAAAGTCAGTAAAATTTTGCGTGAGTTTCGATAAAGAAGATAGTAAGGAGGATCTGGTCGTGATTTACAGTACACAATGATCGATCTGATTAACCAGTTCATCGGTGAATGTCTACTAAAAGGGAAAAAGAAACCAGCTAAAGGAATAAAAAAAACAGAGAGAGAGAAGAACTGATCGAGCCTTTCAAAGAAAAAGATGACAAATTTTCCACGATTTGACATATGGGTCAAATTTGAAGATTTCAAAAGGTGCGATCGATCCCATGATTTGACAGATGCAAGAGGCTTCATTTTCTGTTTTCTTTTGAAAGGAATTACTTAAACTTAAGATCCAACAAAGTAATATCAAGTGCGGCAGTTTGTGGTGTTCCTCTCGAAATAATTGAAGGGAAAGAAGCAAAAGAAAGCCGAAAGCAGCAGATGGGAATGGGAATATGAATCAAGGAGCTTCTGCTTCCATGTGTTCAAGAAAAAACTTGTTCCTTCACTACAACCATTTGCGAAAGTAAGCAAACGATCAGATGTAAAACACAGTTTCCTCAAAGGAAAAAGAACCAACTAAATCTGAAGAATCATGTTTACCCCTAACAAAGCAAGGAAATTAAAGTTACATAGACGTGCTTAACTAATTCGTAACATATCCAGCTAACAACTAACCCAAGAAGGGTGAGAAGCTGAGTTGCTGAAGCTGAGTTGCTGGATATGTTCTAGCACTACTTTCTTCCCTTTCCTCCCCACAAGATCAAAGATCTAGCCAGCCCGGAAGAGATTTCAAGAAGCAAAGAAGCTGAAACGACTTTCCAAAACAAAACATGATCGCTGGGAAAGAAGAATCCAGATACATAGATATAGAAAGAACAAAGAGGATTTCCAATCTCAACACAGAAGCATCAAACTAGAAGCCACCGTGGTTTTTTCTTTCAAGAAACTTGAAGCACAGAAAAGGGTTTAATTTCCTCAAAGAGAGAACATACAAACGAGATCTAAACTGCAGCTAGCTGAACAACAACAAGAATACTCATGCAGAAGATAACTGAATACTAGCATGTATGGAGATAACCTAGCTAAAAGGCTCTTCAGAACACAGGTTGATAGAAGCTCTCTCCTCCCTTTGTTTCTTGGACTAGGAAAGGAGCTCACTTTGCTTTCCTCTGAGAGTTAAAATGGATTAATAGGAACTAAGAGAAGGAAAGGAGAGAAGGGCTCAGCAAAGACCACTACTGCTGCCCAGAAGTGTTGTCGTCTTTGTTGAGGCCTTCGCTATCTTGCTTACCCATTTATAGCTTTTTAGACATCTTTATATATTCTTAAAGCATTTATTTATGGCCTCTCCTTTTCTCTGTGCATTTTTGTGTCACTTATACAAGATGATTATTACTTCTAAGAATTGCCAAAGTATGTGTGTGCGAGTAGCTAGCCCAGGACTAGTGGATGTGCAGCAGTAGTGGAACTGTGGAAGTAAACCATGAACTAATTAAGCAAACCCATTCCTTGTGTATATGTAGTGCTGCAAAATTCAACTCAACTTGTCATCTTTCTTTTGTTGCAGAAATTATGTGTTCAATCTTGGAAAAGCATAGTTATACATGATGCTAATTAGAGAATTCCGTTAACATGCAAATTAGACCCTTATTACATACGTATTAGTCCCATGATCACATATGCATGTTAGTTTATACTTGCTCCAAATGTGGCACTAACTCTGACATTATAACTGTTGATTCAAATTTGAAATGCGTGGAACTTACCAGTACGTACTCTTCTGCTTTCCCCTTGTTTTTAGATTTCCCTTGTCACGGATGAAAGGAGTTGCATGCACAGAAAACTATACTACTCTGCATAACACTGTACTCTTTAACACAATATAGCTTATGATGAGTACAACTCGTATTCAACTCATGTATCCATTTATATTCTGTTACATGCATCCATGCTTCTTCTACTTGTATGCATGGCAAATCATTCCTATGTGCAATGCAACGAAATGGCTAGTTTTGCCTGGCATTTCACATGCATGCACCAAAGAGAAATACATGGCTAGCTCTGAGGCATCAGGGCAATGAATGATCAACAACAATTTTTCTCCTAAAAAAACCAACCAAAACCTCACTAGACAAAAGAAGAGCGAAAAAATAAATTTTCATAGAAAATCAGCCTGGGGCGGCACTACTGCACTACAGGGGCGGTAGTACGGATGAATAGTGAAATCATGGTGAACAGGAAAATCAGCGCGAGTTCAAATCCAAGAATTGATATAACTTTTGATTGGATGATCCAATGTAACATCCCGAAAAATACAATAATATGAAATGAATATTTTGAATTTGAATATAATTATTTTTTATTTATCCTGGCATTATTGGAATTTAATTGGATTTTCCTTGGATTTTTGTATTGGATGAAAAATCAAACAAATAGAATTAAAGAATGGATAATGGTAAAAAGATAAAAAGTAAAAGGAAAATTTTGGAAAATTTGCCATGGAACCCTAACCATGCTGGTAAATCAGTAAAATCAACAAGTAAAAATTTTATGCACACAAAATAAATAAATAAAATGAGTGACACCTCTTTTGACTAAAAACAATGTAAGTCGAATCAATGTAAAATATTCAAACTTATCTCGGAACTATAAAATTACAATAACACCCTCATAGTATAATTTATCTCTCATAAAACTTTCAGAATTTATTATGTAATTTAGACCTTATAAAATTCAAAAGCAGAGACTTCAAAATTTTGAAAATTATCATGTCGAATTTTTATAAAATAATTACACAATATTTTGACTTTAAATTTTTATACAGACATACATAAGCCAAACTAAACTCTTATAAAGAGTTTAGAAAATAATTAATATGATTTACACCCTTAAAGAAATAAAAACCCGAAATGAAGATTCTGGCTGATGCACAGTGTCAGAATTTTTATAATTCCACCATACGGTATTTTAGTCTCAAATGTTTACTGGAGGTTATAAGCTACAAAAAGAACTCTGTCAAAAAGTTTTATAAAATTTTATGGTGATTTGATAGCCTTTTTAATGCCTAACATGGCGCAGTCCGGAAGCCTTATCTCTTTGCTCGTTTTTCCACCGCTGACATGTGGGCCAGCCCTTATGCCGTAACGTTTGCTGGCATGGCAACGGGAAAACCCTCTCTCTCTGCTGGTGGCCCCGGTCCCACTCATTAGGTTGCCGTTTCCTTTCTTTCTTCTTCTTCTCGCAACCGAGCTCGCTGCCCTCGCTCACTCCCGTGCCTTCGCCGCCTTGGGTCGCAGCAACTCCATGCCGCACACCCCATCATCTGACACCACGTTCATCCTTGGAAGCTGCGCACCATACCCGGTCAACCTCGCGTCATTTCTTGTCGGCGAGACACTGCGCCACCTCGCAAAACCGAGCCGCATCCTTGATCGCGTTCAAATGCTGTTTTGCTAACCCATCGCCGGCTATAAATACCCATGTAGCGTCGCATTGAGGCCCCTTTTTCTTAGTCACTCCCTAGACGAAACGCCAGAGCCTGAAACCTCCTTTTCTGCTCCATTTTCGCCGGAAGCCCGAAAGAGGGGAGATCGGGGAATCGAGCAAAGCCGCTAGTAATCGTTGGAATTAGTTCCTTCTAGAGCTTCCTCTGGCATCCTAGTTTACTGATCACGCCTTAATTTCAGCTCTTATTGCTTGCAGCGCCGCCGCACCACACTCCTTCCCTAACTCTGGTCACTCGGCCAAGCTCCGGCCCAACCAACCGGCAAAATGGAACTTAGGTAACTCCTTGATGCTCGCATCGTTACCCATTCGAGTCGAGCCTCACCCATTCTCCTTCTCCGTGAAGCCACACCGCCGCCTCTCGGTGGCGAGGTATCTCCGGCCATCACCGGAGGCGATGGAGCCCACCATCGGGTGCGCGTCGGTGAGGTGATGCTCATGGTGCCCTCGCCCGGCCAATCCCGCCGCTCCTTCGCCGCCGGCGAGCTGCGTAGTCGCCTCTTCTTTTCTCTCTCGTGTCTTTGTGGGCCCATCCTCATCGCTGACGCAACTGAAATCAATCCAAATGGTAAAAGGCGCTTCCGGTTCAGTGAAAGCGTATTTTTATTTTTCCAGTATTTTCAATACCCGAGATAATTCAATTGCTTGTAGATTTTGCCTTATAACTCCAAATTGGGTGAAATAAATTTCTATATTCATGTAAAATCAAGTAATTTCAGAATATGTAATAATATTTTGAAAATGTTTATTGGGTGAAATTGAAATTCAAATTTGAATAAAAGGCCTAAAGATATGCTTTATATAGAATTTCTGCAAACAAATTTAGAAATGAATGAAACTAATTTTAGTGAAATCCTTATGCTTCCAGAAGTTCAAATACATAAAAATATTTAAGTTTCATTTATGTTTGAACTACTTTCTATTAAAGATTGTATTCAATACATTGGAAATTCAAATAAGCATAACTTGTATAAAAGAAACATGAAATAAGTAAAATTGATTTCTAAATATTAGTGTGACAGTAGAATACCTGAATTTTCCAAAATAATTAAGAAGTAAGCTTGATTTGAACTGTCTTTAAAATATAAGATAACTAAAGCACAAAATGTATATATATGCATAGAAAATCAAATAGTTAAAATATGGGTCAAATGAATTCGAATAATCACCAAACCAGTTTTGTTATACTCTTAACATTTCAAGGATCCCAGATGTGTAAAAATATTTAAGGTTTACTATATAAAACAGTAAATGTTTAATAGTCAAAGTGTTGATACTTGTATAATTTGAATAGCTATAACTTTCACAAGATAACTCCAAATTTGACAAAACTAAATCCTATAACCTTGATAAATAATGTCCTTGCTGTCTATACAAAAATATCCTATGTTTGTGTGAATTTGAACTAAGTCCTTGTTAGTTCAATACCCTTAAAAATTATGGTCGTCGTAACCTTTAATATCATATAAGCTTTTTCGACAATGAGTATTATGTCTCGTCTAAACACTAAAATATAATAAATCTGCTTAGATATGTTCTTCAAAGTATATGCTATCCTTTTTCGAAGAAATAATCTTATTTCATCATGTTTTGCATATAAATTCCATTAGCCAAATAACCCTAAGTGTTATGTTTAATGAGTTTCATAATATGAATAATTGAACTTTGTAATAATAATGAAGTTTGTAGCTAATATATTTGTATCTCCAGAACCTTCTTAAAAACCATAAATAAGTCTAGTAATCTATCTTAATAGATCTAACATATTCAAAGTCGCTCTTATGCAAAACCACTTAAAGAATTAGGTGCTATCCGCATAACCCTTTAATTTGTGTTTTACTTCTTTTAATCCAAATAATTTTAGCATCTATAATTCGAAATCATAAATACTAGAATTTATATTTTAGCCTCTTGAATTCGTAAATCAAGAATATATAATCTATAAAAGAAATCATGTTTTGTTTGTCATAAAGCCATTAAGTTTAAGAATAATGTAATTATCTAAATAATTCAAACCCTAAAGCGTTCCTGTTTTCTGCAGTGAATCTTTATTTGATTTTCTGTCTGTTTTCTTTTTGCCCTCATTGAAGTTTTTTATTTGCTATATTTTCCGATTGATTGACGTGTAGAATCCGACGTCCCTTCCTCCGTCGTCGCCTCCGCGTCACCGCGACCGCATCTTCGTCGTAAGCAATAAATAAGCAAGGTAAGCACCTCCTTTGATCATCTTGATCCCATAATTTAATTTACATTGTGTTTATTAAAATATTTCATGCATGCGTTTATTTTCTGTAAATTCGCTATTTTATGGTGTTGGTAGTTACCCCTGTTGTCTCATGAAACTTCCTTGATAAGTATGAATATGTGAACCTTGATAACCATAGATTAAGTTTAGACACTATTTAATTTTATCATGGGTATATGTGATTACTTCTATCCATGCTTAGCCATGCTTTTAGAACAAATGAGAATGATGATCAGATCAAAATTTGTTTCTTGAGAAATGGAAAGTGTTGCAATTGAAGCTGTTGGTTATGGGTAATTTGATTAAAAATCCAAAATAAAACTATGGTTTTGACGCGGGTGATTATTGGCAATAGCCGGAGGTGCAGAGGGATTTGCACGTAGTGTAGGGTGGAGTATCGCCTGTGTCGGATTAAGGACCGAACATAGTGTTGTATGATCCAAGATAATCCGTACAACCACAAGTGTTGGGATGGGACAGCCTTAAACCAATTAAGTTATCTAGTTTAACTTTGCATTTATGGAAGGCGGGAGATTGCACAGGCATTCCTTTCCAGGTCTGCTTGTAAGGGTTTCTACATACCAATGCAACGGTGTACGCCTTGCCATGAGCAGAAACGTGGTGTTGGGTGTGATGTGAAAGGAACTACGTCTTGGGTGTGTGTTTCTGTTTCTATGGCGAGGGCTTAACGTCCCGGGCTGGTGCAAAGTTAACCTAGATAATGTAAAGGTTTTCGTCATGAACATTCTGGCCACACGCCAAAGGTGCGTGAAACATGCGATAAAAAGAAAAGGTCATGACTTGTGGGAAAAGTTGTACACCTCTGCAGAGTGTAAATCTAATCGATTAGCCGTCCCCTCGGTCATGGGAAACTTGGTGAACTTGCACTAGTTAAATGGTTTTGTATTTTCTAAAATGGGTTTTGGTTTGAGCTTGTTTTAGCCACTATTGCTTTATGTCAAAGGGCGGATATTGTTGGATTCCATTTCTGAATTATTCGATGTTCACGAAGGGTTGTGAGTATTACTTATGCTTTACTTATTTCGTGTCAGTCAAATATGCTTTTACAAATTTCGTTTTCAAATAACTTGATTTTACACTATCAATTCTGCTTTATGCAAATTAACTGTAGTAGCCTCCTTTGAAATGGCATGCATATATTATAGGTTTTGCTAAAGTCTTGCGGAGTACGAAAGTACTCACCCTTGCTTATATGTTGTTTTTAGGTGGATAAGTTAGCAAAGCTTTGAAGGTTTCTTTCGTCTCAGGTTGCGGGATTTTCTTCATCGTGATCTTTCTAGGGATTATGCCTTGTCAGTTGCCTACGGGTTTTGAATGGGCACACTACAAGACTTTGCTTCTTTTGCTGCTACATCTCTGAGTTGTAGAGTTTTCTTTGTATAATAGCTTCCGCTTAATAATATTCGCTGTATGGTTGTGATTCCAATTGTTGTGTATGTGCGTACTAACTACTGATTGTGGGACTAGTACGGGATGCACATTAGATTTCCATTTTGCGTGTATGTGAAAATAGGGTCATTCTGATTGGTATCGAGCTATACTTGATCGTAGGATAAACCCTAGATATAATGATTGTTAATGTTGGAATAAGTAAATTCAAAATCTTATTTTGAGAAGTTACTATATTTGTAGAAGGTAGACTTTGCTGTTCTTATCTCCTCCTTAAGATCCTACTCTTACCTACACTTTCATTTGGGTTATAAATAAATTCCTCTTTCCTTAAAAGTAATTCTCGCTTATAGCCCATCTTCGCTAGTTGCTTTGGAAAATTTCCAAGACATGTCGCTGCCATCCTTCATGCCTGCCAATGAAAACTACAAGGACTACGCCGACAATCTCAAGGAAGCAGACAACGATTTACTAATCTCGACAAAACAGAAGCAAAGCTCGAAGAACCTAGTGCATGAAGAGACGACTTCACCTAATAGTAGATTACGAAAGATTAGAATATATTAGGATCCGCCTTGAGATAGGAACCCTTACGCATAGTATATTATTTTGCTCTAGTTACAAAAATCATTTTTATGTGGTGTTTTTGTCTTGCTATGGTGAATCGATTTTTGTTTTCTTGACCGGACTGATTTATGTGCAAACTTAACCTTTAGGCTAAAGTTTCACAATAAATTGTCCGTATGTGTGCATATGGAAAGTTCAAACCATAGGATAAATAGGAAATCATAAAATATCTTACCTCTTCCTTCTGTAAAATTTCATACAAGGTTACCCTTTCTTTTTGAAGACTTCCTATCTGTATAATCTTTTGGTCATTAGCTTTCCTCAAAATCAAGCCTCATAAAAATTTACAATATAGTCTCCATTACTACTTTTAGCTTCTCGAGACCACATCCTCCACGAATAAACCAAAGCCAAGACTCCAACATATTAGTAACCACCAATTTACCTAAGTCACTTTTGGCTAGTCAAAATCTGATTCTACCCATAACAACTTTTGTCGGGACCCGAATTTGCAAATCCGACCCTCTGTATACCGCACTAGTCCAGATCACGCTAGTGCACACAGCTCAACATAGATGCTATCATAGTCACACACAAATAAATATAGCATAAACTTCATTAATTAATAATAACTGTTGTCTTACATGAATAATGCCTCACGTGGCTTAAAAAGAGTATCAATGAGAAGCAATGGAAATAGAATAAACGCATGGCGCTCGATTCGCCACAGCAACCGACGAGGCTCGGACCCTAAGCATTCGCATCCAAATAATCCTCATCCATGATCAGCGTAGATTCTTCCTCTTCGAAGTTGTTGTTGATGGGGTGAGTACATAAAGCACTCAACAAGTTGTGCAAAATAATGCAAGTCTAATATTCTATATGTTTGGCTTAATCCAAAGGAATGGCTAGTAAGGGTATTTTTGCAATAAAGCACATTTAACAAGAATACAATAAATAGATTGGAAAGCATAAAACAAATACAAGAATTAATAAATTCAGATTTCAAATACACCAAGTTTCCAATCCTAAATTAATTTTCCACTTTCCATGGCACCTTGCCATCCCAACAAGTTTTTGTTTAACAAAAGTCTAACCCTTAATCAGTAATTCCGAGCATTGCTCAATACCGTGAGCACGGCTATTCGAATAGATTGTACACTCTGCAGAGGTTATGCACTTTACCCACACGATACAACCAAACACCACCAAGGCGAGTGATCATAACAAAGCCTTTACAATGCTACACCTAGACCCAATCTCGCCGCTAAGGTTTCAACATCAAGGGTTAAACCACCACAACAGGCCCCCTCTTGCGCCATGTGAGTTAAACCGTAACCGGGACTCACTATTCACCACGACAAGATCAAAATCTAGGTTTCACAAATTATTCAACTAGGTTGTCCCATTCCGCACATGTGGTTGCAAGAGAGACTCAGTCAAAGGCTTGCAAGGTTAAGTCCTTAAGGTGATTAAGGCAAGACTTCCACATACCCCGCCAAACTGGCCCACCTTGGCACACCGCCCTTGCCACTTGCCTCAATCTAAAATCATTACCACCCCAGCTTGATTACCAAGCACCACATGCCATCAACATTTCAATCCCGATGTGTGACCTCCTCGCCACGACAACTTGATATTATTGTGTGACAACACATGACACACCAATTCATAAACATTGTTCCATATTCCATTAGTCAAGATTAAGTATCGACATTCGGACACATGTGATGACGTGGCATGGCTAAGCAATCTATGACGATCTAACTAGCCCATGTTGATTATCAACTATAATTCCACATCCTAGGGTGACAAATAGATCATGGCATATAATTGACAAGGTATGGTTTAATTCAATAGGCATATTATCTAATTCCCAGATTAATTGAAATCATTTATACACATAAAATATCATGCATAAAGTTTAAAAGACAAAATAGTAATTTGGTGAAAATTAGGTGCAACATGATCAAAGCACAACTTGCCTTGGAGTAGGTGCTGGTCTTGATCTGAGCTTGGGTCTTGGGCGACGAATCTTCTTCCGGATCACCGAGCAGTTCAACGTCTACGCGAAACGATGCCAAAATAGCAAATAAACACCAAACCAGAGAGCAACCAAACTCCAAAAATAAAATAAAATTCACCAATAAATAGATCTTGATTTTACAAATTTTTAGAAATTTGAAACACTCAAATCCGAGTTAAAATGCAAAAGATATAGCCTTTTGAAGTTTGAATAACATCAAAATACGAAAATAGAATTTCGATTTTTCTGAATTATTTTTCTATTGGAAAAGATTTTATTGCGCAACGCTGACGTCAGCCCTGACTCGGACCAATCAGGCGCTGACACGTCGCCTGGTCCATGGACTCGGTCCACGGAACCGCCTCTGGTCCACCGTGGGCGCGCCCACGGCGCCTCGCACCACGCGCCGACACGCGGCGCGCATCGATTGGTCGCGACGCCGCGCGTCGATGCTCGACACGCGGCGCGCGATCTGCGCGACGATCCGACGGCTAACGCTCTCATCGCACACGCGCGCGATCTCACCCGAACAACCCCGATCCAACGGTCACGCTTACCCGAGCCGTTTTATCGCAGACGGCGACGTGGCTCGATCCGATGGTCCGCCGAGATCCGACGGCCGTAAGCGGTTCAGCACGGCGATGTCGCGGCGGCGCTGAGTTCCGAGACGAGGACGACGACGACCCAGACGGCGCTCGCTCCCGCCGGCGACGAAGAGGTAGTCGCTCGGTGCGGCTCGACGTGGCGAACCCGAATCGAACCCACACGCCGAACGGCGGCTTGACGACGGCGAACGGCGAGAAACGAGCGGCGGCGCTAGAAAACTACGGCGAGCTCGGGGCTAAACGGCGGTGACTCAACGGCGAAGGCTAGCATCGCGCGATGCGCTCGGGATGAGGAACCTCGGTGTGCGGGCGCGGCTTTTATAGCCTCGGCATGCGCGCTAAAACCGCAACCCTAAATCACACGGCGGCGATGGCAGCGGCGACGGATTCGAAAACCGAATCGAGAGACGGCGGCGATGACCGTCCGATTTGCAACGAGCGGCCAGGATTAGATCCGAAGTGATACGATCCGATCCGCTCTTTCCAAAACAACGCGAAACGATCCCGACCGCTCGATCTCAATCCAACGGCCGAAGGCGCTAGGGTTTCGCGAAAGGAGACAGCCGTCCGATCTTCATCCAACGGCCACGCGCGAGGCGGCAGCCGTGAGCGGCCGATCGGGCCGCACGTCGATGGTCGCGACACGCACAAGATCGGGCTTCGCCCATCTTCGCTCACTCGATTTTCAAAAGCTTTTGATTTAAAATAATTCCGAAATTAGATTAATCTACTTTAAGCAATTAAAATATCGGGAAAATCCTTAAAATTCTCATAAATACTTTGAGACATTCGAGCACAAAAAAATATTTTTGGTAAAACTTTATATTAACTTTATCTATATATATTTAGTTTTCACAAAGGTTCAATATACTTAATTAAATTCAATTCAATTAATTTCGAAAAAATCCAATAAATTCGTAAAATCACCAAAAAGCATATGAGCGAAATTATAAGCCAAATTTTTGGGATGTTACAAACCTCCTAATGTAATCTCGACCCTGAGATTCAAGGTCGACTAGGAAATAGGTTTGGAAATTCGACTTGAGATCCTCTTCACGCTCCCGTGTTGCTTCATTCTCGAATGGTTGCTCCATCAACTCGCATAAGCGAATCGACTTGGTCCCGGTCTTGCGGTCCATAACATCCAGATTCTCGATTGGTTGCTCCTTGTAGGTCGATCTTTCGCAATTCAATCTCTCCCAAAGGCGCTCGCTCACTGCACCAAGACACTTCTTGAGTGTGACACATGGAACACATCATGCACGCCGCTAGTGATCGCGGCAATTCTAATCGATAAGCAACCTCCTCGACGGCTCAAAATTTTGAACGGTCCAACATATCTTGGGGCAAGCTTCCTTTAACGTGGAACCTTTAACTCCTTTCGGAGGGTAACCCTAAGATATACGAAATCATCGAGTTCAAGCTCAAATCACGGCGATTATCGCATAACTTTTTGTCTTGATTGCGCGATTTTCAACCTGTCTCTTATCATGGCAACTTGCTCTTCACTTCCTTGAGAATATTAGGGCCAAATATCATACGTTCCCTGTCTCATTCCAATTCAAATGGTACGACGTGCACGACCATATAAAGCTTCAATGGCGACATCCGCAAACTAGCTCGTAATCGTTGTTATAATCAACTCGCATATGGCAAACACTTATCCCATGATGTAGTATAGGCTAATGCACAAGCCCTTAGCATATCCTCCGAATTTGATTTACCCTTTCTCGCTTGACCATCGATCTGCGGATGATATGTCAGTCTTTGAAGTTCAAACGCGCTCCCATAGCTTCATGCAATTTATCCCAAAATCTCGAGGTGAACTGGTACCTCTATCGACACTATTTTCTTTGGTACACCATGCAAACACACGACTGCTATGTATAGTTCTCGCTAACCTGGTCTCTGAGTAAGTGGTCTTGACTGGAATGAAGTGAGCAACTTTGGTCAATCGATCCACGATAACCCATATAGAATCATACCCATTTTGAGTTCTTGGCAATCCAAAGGACGAAATCCATAC
The DNA here is from genome assembly GCA_036346275.1 of Otatea glauca. Taxonomy (NCBI): domain Eukaryota; kingdom Viridiplantae; phylum Streptophyta; class Magnoliopsida; order Poales; family Poaceae; genus Otatea; species Otatea glauca. Next base: position 102,297 of record JAYEVK010000359.1, on the reverse strand, counting down.
CGATTTCTTCCCACTTCCATTCTCGGGACTTTTAGCGGTTGTAGCAAACCTGCTGGTCTCGATGTATTGCCTTAACTCTCGGCATACATCGCACAAGGCAACGTGCTCGCGACTTCGCGCTTCATATTCGCCACCAAAACCTCTCCTTTAAGTCCCGTACATCTTAGCGCTTCTGGATGAATTGAATACTTGGAATCATGAGCCTCTTCCAAAATCAATGCTTAAGTTCTAGTCTGCTTATACACAAATGCGACCCTTGAACCACATGGTACCTTGGTCGCCCACGGTAAAATCCTTTGCTAATCCTTCATCCTTTTAGCCTTGATTCGGTTGACTTTCTCATCATCTTTTGTCCTTCCCGAATTTGATCTTCGAGCATTGGCTTCACTTCCAAAGCAGCTAGGAATCCTTCTAAAACTACTTCCAATTTTAAATTTTGCAATTCTCTGCACATGCCTCGATCGTCCTTCCGCACCATCATATTCGCCACGTAGCTCTTGCGACTTAAGGCATCGGCTACCACATTTGCTTTTCCCGATGGTAATGAATTCCCATGTTATAATCCTTGATTAATTCCAACCATCTCCTTTGCCTCATATTGAGATCGATTGAGTGAAAATATATTTCAAACTCTTATGGTCCGTATATATCTCACATCTATTTCCAATGAGATAATGACGCCACAATTTCAAGGCATGCACCACGGCACCAATTCCAAGTCATCGTAGGATAATTTCCTTCATGCGGTCTTAATCGCTTTGACGCATATCGACCACTTTACCCTCTTGCATCAATACGCATCCAAGACCTGTCTTGACGCATCACAAGATATATCGGTTGTTACAACATTAGGCAAAACCAACACTGGGTGTTGTTAAACGCTTCTTTAATTCCTCAAAACTCTTATCACAATCAAGGCCCATGAAAATTTCTTTTCCTTTTTCAATAATCGAGTAAGAGGTCTAGCAATCGTCGAAAATCCTTCTATGAACCGCGATAATATCCTCGCCATTCCCGTAAAACTTCGGACTTGAGTGACGACTTTGGTTGCTCCCAATGCAACATCGCCTCCACTTTGCTTGGGTCGACAAAGAACTCCTTCTGCAATGACATGACCGAGAAATTCCACCTTTTCCTTCCAAAAGTCGCATTTATCGAATTTAGCATACAAATGTTGCTCACGCAGCTTTTCCAACACTAGCCTCGGATGATTTGCGTGCTCGCTTCGGTCTTGAATATACCAAAATATCATCTATGAACACAACAACAAACTTGTCCAAGTATTCCATGAAAATCTTATTCATCAAGTTCATGAAATAGGTCATGCATTGGTCAATCCAAAAGACATGACCGTGAACTCATAATGTCCGTATCTTGAAGAAAATGCGGTTTTGGAACATCTTCCGTCCGAATCTTTAGTTGATGATATCCTAACGAAGGTCTATCTTGGAGAAAACTCCAGCTCCTCTCAACCGGTCGAATGATCATCAATCCTTGGCAACGGATACTTATTCTTAATCGTCACTTCATTAAGTGCACGGTAATCAATACACATTCTAAGGCTTCCATCCTTTTCCCGACAAACAAAACTGGCGCTCCCATGGCGGCGAACTTGGTCTTATAAAACCTTTCTAATAACTCGTCGATCTGCTTCTTCATCTCTACTAACTCATCGGTAGGCATCCGGTAAGGTCTTTTTGCTATTGGTCTTTGTACTGTACTAACTCAATGACAAACTCGATGTCACGGTCCAGCGGCATTCCCGGCGGATCCTCCGAAATACATCCGGATATTCTTTGACCACCGCACGCCCTCAATCTTGACGGCTTTCATGCTATTAACCATTAATTGACCCTTGCGAACCGATGTCGCTCGAATTCCACCTTTTCTCCTGTAGGGCTCTCAATGGATACAACCCTTGACCACAATCCAATACCGCCTTATGCTTGGTTAACCAATCCATACCAATATAACATCTAAAACTTGGGCATCTAGAATAATCAAGTTCGCTAGGAACTCTACCCCATTAATTATTAGCTTCACCCCAAACATCCAATATTAGATCTTAACTCGATCCGGGGCTTGAACTAGCATCACACACTTAAGATTTTTCATGCTCAAACCATTTTAGATGCAAAAGCTCGAGAGACAAATGAATGTGAAGCTCTGAATCAAATAATATCTTTATTGTAGTCGAGTTTACAAAAACTTACCCAAGACGACGTCGATGCTTCCTCGGCTCCATCGGCGGTGATGTGGTTGACTCGCCTCGAATAGTAGCTTGAGGCGTCACTCCCGCTGTCCGGCTCCTCGATTCGCTCCGTCATCGGTGCCTTAGCAGTGTCGCTCCAAGGTTGAAACGCATCGGGCGTGATTCCTCCTTTCTGGGGACATCTATTAGCATAATGCCCCACCATTGCAATCAGTAGCACCTTCGGCGGTGATGCTTGACTCCCCTTGAGCATTGTTACCTTGGGCGGTCCGATAACCTTGTCCCGATGGTCGCGGTGCGGTGTTGTTGGCTTGTTAACGACTTGTGGTTGGAACCTAGCAAACCGCTGCGGGTCATCCTCATTCGTAGGTGGTTAGGGCGCCCACCGGTTAGTCATCAAGCGCTTTGCGATTTTCCCCAAGCTCCTTGCGCTTATCCTCCGTAATCAAAGCCTTGTTTACCAATTCTTGGAAATCGGAAAAGTGTGGGTAATCACCCACTTGCAGCCTCGAGTTTAGTCCTTTCATGAAGCGGACTGTCTAGCCTTGTCCGTCGCTACATCTTCGTGAGCATAGCGTGCTAAGCTGTGAATTTGTTCAAGTAATCACCACCGGTTGGCCTCCTTGCTTAAGCGCCGAATTCTTCCTTTTTCGGTCCATCATTCCTCTCGTGCGTGGTATCGCGAAAGGCCGTTGCGAACTCTTCCCACGTGATTTCCATGGGTGCCTCATGAGTAGCACAAGAGTTCTCCCACCATTCTCGCAAATTGTTCCTCTAGCCGATGGGATGCGTAAAGAACCCTCTCATGCCCTTCACATTGTGTGATGTACAACTTCCTCTCAATGGTTCTCACCAATCATCCGCTTCCAAGGGGTTGGCGTTGCGAGAATGTTGGCGGTCGGGTCCTCATGAAGTCGACAACTTGGAGTAAGGACGAGGCCCGCCATTGTTGTTCGCTCAATGGGTTGTTGATCGCAGCCATATTGGTCATCTGCTGCATCATAGTGCGCATCAACCGAGTTTGCGCGAGAAAAGCTCCCAAGTTCGCATATCCACCGGCGGTGCTTGCTGCGGTGGTACTCCTTCATTGGGATTGTTGCTGAGCGTAGACCACTTCCCGAAGCCCCATTGTTGCTGCGAGTGTTCACCATCTGCTTGATTGCTTCTTGGGTTAGGAAAGATAGATGTAGCATAGATAAGATGCAAGAATTTCTAAGGCGGGGGAAACAGGTTAAACCCAACTTAAATAATCTTTATTATTATTACTTGGTATGGTTGCTTACAATGCCTAAGGGCTTTGCAACACATAACGCACACTCAAACAAACAATTAAGAACCAACTAAACATGCAACTTTAACGTCTACTAAAAGGGTAAAGGCTAACTTAAAAACGCGACTCAACACTCGAGTCTCAACACAACTCTAAGACTGACTCTCACTCATCCGACCACCTGGTGAGATCGATCCGGGGCATACATCGTGGGTGGGTGGCATGGGTGCGAACCTATCTCGTGACCCTCTGCTGGCTCCTCGGGCTCCCACTCACGCTCTTAGGGTCTTCTTCTTCTTCTTCTTCGGCGACCTCATCCGGCTCCTGGACGACTTGGTCCGCTATTTCCTCGGCTACCTGCAAGGCCTCCTCCAGCTCGCCGATGACTCTGGCTGCTGCGTCGCGGGTCTTTTGAAGCTCCCGCTCTGCCACTCTCAACGCCTCACACTGTCTCCGGTTCTTGCGCAGTGTCCTCAAGTGATCCTCTGGCGGTGGCGAACTCAAAGAAGGTGTCTGCAGAGCACACTCTCCTTCCACGATCCGTCGACGCCGCACGCCGCGCCGCGTCGGGTGAAGTCGAAATACGGTGTTCTGGCTCGAGGCGTAGTCGTGGCGGATCCGTCGTGAGAGCAAGTCTAGCCGCCTCAAACTCCACCTCGTAAGTGAACCTCAGGCGGTGATGTGGATCGGTGCAGTGGTCTCGCCGCACTCTCGGCGAAGATGATCGGCTTGCGTAAGAACCCCGATGCACACCGTTGGCGCTCGCTTGCTTCCTCGGTAGAGCGGACGATCAAAGCCTCCAATCACTTGAAGAACTCTCCACAGCTCCATGGCATAGCCACCCTGTCTTGACTCGAAGGACTGAAAGATCGGCATCTATTCAAAACAAAATTTTGAATAAGATCTCCACTCGAAACGGCAACGAAAAGAAGGTAATTTAGCAAGGATGAGAGTAGGAGGATGAGATAAGCCAAGAGTTTCATATTAGTCAATTTTACTGTTTTCTTTAGAAAATAATTTTGGACACTCCTAAGAGATACCAACTACCTAGGGCCAAGACCTATAGTCAGTATGGCTCTGATACCACCTCTGTCGGGACCCGAATTTGCAAATCCGGACCCTCTGTATACCGCACTAGTCCAGATCACGCTAGTGCACACAGGCTCAACATAGATGCTATCATAGTCACACACAAATAAATATAGCATAAACTTCATTAATTAATAATAACTGTTGTCTTACATGAATAATGCCTCACAGGGCTTAAAAAGAGTATCAATGAGAAGCAGCGGAAATAGAATAAACGCAGTGGCGCTCCAGTTCGCCACAGGCAACTAACGAGGCTCGGACCCTAAGCATTCGCATCCAAATAATCCTCATCCATGACTGGCGTAGATTCTTCCTCTTCTGAAGTTGTTGTTGATGGGGTGAGTACATAAAGCACTCAACAAGTTGTGCAAAATAATGCAAGTCTAATATTCTATATGTTTGGCTTAATCCAAAGGAATGGCTAGTAAGGGTATTTTTGCAATAAAGCGAAGATTTAACAAGAATACAATAAATAGATTGGAAAGCGATAAAACAAATACAATAATTAATAAATTCAGATTTACAAATACACCAAGTTTCCAATCCTAAATTAATTTTCCACTTTCCATGGCACCTTGCCATCCCAACAAGTTTTTGTTTAACAAAAGTCTAACCCTTAATCAGTAATTCCGAGCATTGCCCAATACAGTGAGCACGGCTATTCGAATAGATTGTACACTCTGCAGAGGTTATGCACTTTACCCACACGATACAACCAAACACCACCAAGGCGAGTGATCATAACAAAGCCTTTACAATGCTACACCTAGACCCAAGATCGCTCGCTAAGGTTTCAACATCAAGGGTTAAACCACCACAACAGGCCCCTCTTGCGCCATGTGAGTTAAACCGTAACCGGGACTCACTATTCACCACGACAAGATCAAATCTAGGTTTCACAAATTATTCACTAATTGTCCCATTCCGACATGTGGTTGCAAGAGAGACTCAGTCAAAGGCTTGCAAGGTTAAGTCCTTAAGGTGATTAAGGCAAGACTTCCACATACCCCGCCAAACCTGGCCCACCTTGGCACACCGCCTTGCCACTTGCCTCAATCTAAAATCATTACCACCCCAGTTGATTACCAAGCACCACATGCCATCAACATTTCAATCCCGATGTGTGACCTCCTCGCCACGACAACTTGATATCATTGTGTGACAACACATGACACACCAATTCATAAACATTGTTCCATATTCCATTAGTCAAGATTAAGTATCGACATTCGGACACATGTGATGACGTGGCATGGCTAAGCAATCTATGACGATCTAACTAGCCCATGTTGATTATCAACTATAATTCCACATCCTAGGGTGACAAATAGATCATGGCATATAATTGACAAGGTATGGTTTAATTCAAATAGGCATATTATCTAATTCCCAGATTAATTGAAATCATTTATACACATAAAATATCATGCATAAAGTTTAAAAGACAAAATAGTAATTTGGTGAAAATTAGGTGCAACATGATCAAAGCACAACTTGCCTTGGAGTAGGTGCTGGTCTTGATCTGAGCTTGGGTCTTGGGCGACGAATCTTCTTCCGATCACCGAAAGCGGTTCAACGTCTACGCTAAACGATGCCAAAATAGCAAATAAACACCAAACCAGAGAGCAACCAAACTCCAAAAATAAAATAAAATTCACCAATAAATAGATCTTGATTTTACAAATTTTTAGAAATTTGAAACACTCAAATCGAGTTAAAATGCAAAAGATATAGCCTTTTGAAGTTTGAATAAATCATCAAAATACGAGAAAATAGAATTTCGATTTTTCGAATTATTTTCTATTGGAAAAGATTTTATTGCGCAACGCCGACGTCAGCCCCGACTCGGACCAATCGGCGCCGACGTCGCTGGTCCATGGACTCGGTCCACGGAACCGCCTCGTCCACCGTGGACGCGCCCACGGCGCCTCGCACCACGCGCCCGACACGCGGCGCAAGACGATTGGTCTGCGACGCCGCCGTGCCGATGCTCGACACGCGCGCGCGCGATCTGCGACGATCGGACGGCTAACGCTCTCAGCACACGCGCGCGATCTCACCCGAACAACCTCGATCCAACGGTCACGCTTACCCGAAGCCGCTCTATCGCAGACGGCGACGTGGCTCGATCCGATGGTCCGCCGGAGATCCGACGGCCGTCGGCTTCAGCACGGCGATGTCGCGGCGGCGCTGAGTTCCGGAGACGAGGACGACGACGACCCAGACGGCGTTCGCTCGCCGGCGACGAAGAGGTAGTCGCTCGGTGCGGCTCGACGTGGCGAACCAGCTCGAACCCACACGCCGAACGGCGGCTTGACGACGGCGAACGGCGAAAACGAAGCGGCGGCGCTGAAAACTACGGCGAGCTCGGGCTAAACGGCGGTGACTCAACGGCGAAGGCTAGCATCGCGGATGCGCTCAGGATGAGGAACCTCGGTGTGCGGGCTGCGGCTTTTATAGCCTCGGCATGCGCTAAAACGGCAACCCTAAATCACGGCGGCGGCGGCAGCGGCGACGGATTCGAAAACCGAATCGAGACGATATCGATACCGTCCGACGGTAACGAGCGCCGAGATTAGATCCGGTGATACGATCCGATCCGCTCTTTCCAAAATCAACGGCGAGATCTAAACTTACCAAAACAACGCGAAACGATCCCGACCGCTCGATCTCAATCCAACGGCCAAGGCGCTAGGGTTTCGCGAAGGAGACACCGTCCGATCTTCATCCAACGGCCACGCGCGGCGGCAGCCGAACAGTGATCGGGCCGCACGTCGATGGGCGCTGCGCAAAGATCTTGGGCTTGGCCCGATCTCGTTCACTCGATTTTCAAAAGCTTTTGATTTAAAATAATTCCCGAAATTAGATTAATCTACTTTAAGCAATTAAAATATCGGGAAAAATCCTTAAAATTCTCATAAATACTTTGAGACATTACGAGCACAAAAAAATATTTTGGTAAAACTTTATATTAACTTTATCTATATATATTTAGTTTTCACAAAGGTTCAATATACTTAATTAAATTCAATTCAATTAATTTACGAAAAAAATCCAATAAATTGAGAAAATCACCAAAAGCATATGAGCGAAATTATAAGCCAAATTTTGGGATGTTACAAACCTCCCCAATGTAATCTCGACCCCAGATTCAAGGTGACTAGGAAATAGGTTTGGAAATTCGACTTGAGATCCTCTTCACGCTCCCGAGTTGCTTCATTCTCGAATGGTTGCTCCATCAACTCTGCAAAGCGAACCGACTTGGTCCCGGTCTTGCGGTCCATAACATCCAGATTCTCGATTGGTTGCTCCTTGTAGGTCGATCTTTACGCAATTCAATCTCTCCCAAAGGCGTCGCTCACTGCACCAAGACACTTCTTGAGTGTGACACATGGAACACATCATGCACGCCGCTAGTGATCAAGCGGCAATTCTAATCGATAAGCAACCTCCCTCGACGGCTCAAAATTTTGAACGGTCCAACATATCTTGGGGCAAGCTTCCCTTTAACGTGGAACCTTTAACTCCTTTCGGAGGGGTAACCCTAAGATATACGAAATCATCGAGTTCAAGCTCAAATCACGGCGTCGATTATCTCATAACTTTTTGTCTTGATTGCGCGATTTTCAACTTTGTCTCTTATCATGGCAACTTGCTCTTCACTTCCTTGAGAATATTAGGGCCAAATATCATCGTTCCCTGTCTCATTCCAATTCAATGGGTACGACGAGCACGACCATATAAAGCTTGAATGGCGACATCGCAAACTAGCTCGTAATCGTTGTTATAATCGAACTCGCATATGGCAAACACTTATCCCATGATGTAGTATAGGCTAATGCACAAGCCCTTAGCATATCCTCCGTAATTTGATTTACCCTTCTGCTTGACCATCATCATGGATGATATGTTTGTCTTTGAAGTTCAAACGCGTTCCCATAGCTTCATGCAATTTATCCCAAAATCTCGAGGTGAACTGGGTACCTCTATCTGACACTATTTTCTTTGGTACACCATGCAAACACACGACTCTGGCTATGTATAGTTCTGCTAACCGGTCTCCTGAGTAAGTGGTCTTGATCGGAATGAAGTGAGCAACTTTGGTCAATCGATCCACGATAACCCATATAGAATCATACCCATTTTGAGTTCTTGGCAATCCAAAGGACGAAATCCATACCGATTTCTTCCCACTTCCATTCGGGACTTTTAGCGGTTGTAGCAAACCTGCTGGTCTCTGATGTATTGCCTTAACTCTCTGGCATACATCGCACAAGGCAACGTGCTCGGCGACTTCGCGCTTCATATTCGGCCACCAAAACCTCTCCTTTAAGTCCTGGTACATCTTAGCGCTTCCTGGATGAATTGAATACTTGGAATCATGAGCCTCTTCCAAAATCAATCGCTTAAGTTCTAGTCTGTTTGCTTTTCAAATGCGACCCTTGAACCACATGGTACCTTGGTCGTCCACGGTAAAATCCTTTGCTAATCCTTCATCCTTTTAGCCTTGATTCGGTTGACTTTCTCATCATCTTTTTGTCCTTCCCGAATTTGATCTTCGAGCATTGGCTTCACTTCCAAAGCAGCTAGGAATCCTTCTAAAACTACTTCCAATTTTAAATTTTGCAATTCTACGCATGATTCGATCGTCCTTCTGCACCATCATATTCGCCACGTAGCTCTTGCGACTTAAGGCATCGGCTACCACATTTGCTTTTCCTGATGGTAATGAATTCCCATGTTATAATCCTTGATTAATTCCAACCATCTCCTTTGCCTCATATTGAGATCGATTGAGTGAAAATATATTTCAAACTCTTATGGTCCGTATATATCTCACATCTATTTCCAATGAGATAATGGCGCCACAATTTCAAGGCATGCACCACGCGACCAATTCCAAGTCATCGTAGGATAATTTCCTTCATGCGGTCTTAATCGCCTTGACGATATCGACCACTTTACCCTCTTGCATCAATACGCATCCAAGACCTGTCTTGACGCATCACAATATATATCGAAGTATTACGAACATTAGGCAAAACCAACACTCGGGCTGTTGTTAAACGCTTCTTTAATTCCTCAAAACTCTTATCACAATCAAGCGTCCATGAAAATTTCTTTTCCTTTTTCAATAACGAGTAAGAGGTCTAGCAATCGTCGAAAATCCTTCTATGAACCGCGATAATATCCTCGCCATTCCCGTAAAACTTGGACTTGAGTGATGGACTTTGGTTGCTCCCAATGCAACATCGCCTCCACTTTGCTTGGGTCGACAACAACTCCTTCTCGATCATGACATGACCGAGAAATTCCACCTTTTCCTTCCAAAAGTCGCATTCTTGAATTTAGCATACAAATGTTGCTCACGCAGCTTTTCCAACACTAGCCTCGGATGATTTGCGTGCTCGCTTGGTCTTGAATATACCAAAATATCATCTATGAACACAACAACAAACTTGTCCAAGTATTCCATGAAAATCTTATTCATCAAGTTCATGAAATAGGTGGCGCATTGGTCAATCCAAAAGACATGACCGTGAACTCATAATGTCCGTATCTTGAAGAAAATGCGGTTTTGGAACATCTTCCGTCGAATCTTTAGTTGATGATATCCTAACGAAGGTCTATCTTGGAAAACTCCAGCTCCTCTCAACCGGTCGAATGGATCATCAATCCTTGGCAGCGGATACTTATTCTTAATCGTCACTTCATTAAGTGCACGGTAATCAATACACATTCTAAGGCTTCCATCCTTTTTCACGACAAACAAAGCTGGCGCTCCCCATGGCGGCGAACTTGGTCTTATAAAACCTTTCTCTAATAACTCGTCGATCTGTTTCTTCATCTCTACTAACTCATCGGTAGGCATCCGGTAAGGTCTTTTGCTATTGGTGCTGTACGGTACTAACTCAATGACAAACTCGATGTCACGGTCAGCGGCATTCTGGCGGATCCTCCGAAATACATCCGGATATTCTTTGACCAGCGCACGTCCTCAATCTTGACGGCTTTCATGCTATTAACCATTAATTGACCCTTGCGAATCGATGTCGCTCGAATTCCACCTTTTCTCTGTAGGGCTCTCAATGGATACAACCCTTGACCACAATCCAATACTGTCTTATGCTTGGTTAACCAATCCATACCAATATAACATCTAAAACTTGGGCATCTAGAATAATTAAGTTAGCTAGGAACTCTACCCCATTAATTATTAGCTTCACCCCAAACATCCAATATTAGATCTTAACTCGGATCCCGGGCTTGAACTAGCATCACACACTTGAGATTTTTCATGCTTAAACCATTTTAGATGCAAAAGCTCGAGAGACAAATGAATGTGAAGCTCTGAATCAAATAATCTTTATTGTGTCTTGAGTTTACCAAAACTTACCCAATCTGACGTCGATGCTTCACTGGCTCCATCGGCGGTGATGTGGTTGACTCGCCTCGAATAGTAGCTTGAGGCGTCACTCCCGCTGTCCACTCCTCGATTCGCTCCGTCATCGGTGCCTTAGCGGTGTCGTTCCAAGGTTGAAACGCTTTGGCGTGATTCCTCCTTTCTCGGGACATCTATTAGCATAATGCCCTGACTCATTGCAATCTAGCACCTTCTCGGCGGTGGATCACGCCTCCCCTTGAGCATTGTTACCTTGGGCGGCGTCGATAACCTTGTCTCGATGGTCGCGGTGCGGTGTTCTTGGCTTGTTAACGACTTGTGGTTGGAACCTAGCAAACCGCGGGGTCATCCTCATTCGTAGGTGGTTAGGGCGTCCACATGGGTTAGTCATCAAGCGTTTGCGATTTTCCCCAAGCTCCTTGCGCTTATCCTCCAGAATCAAAGCCTTGTTTACCAATTCTTGGAAATCTGGAAAAGTGTGGGTAATCAGCCCCACTTGCGATACGAGTTTAGTCCTTTCATGAAGCGGGATAGTCTAGCCTTGTCCGTCGCTACATCTTCAGGAGCATAGCGTGCTAACTGTGTGAATTTGTTCAAGTAATCAGCCACCGGTTGGCCTCCTTGCTTAAGCGCCCTGAATTCTTCCTTTTTCAGGTCCATCATTCCCTCTGGTACGTGGTACTGGCGAAAGGCCGTTGCGAACTCTTCCCACGTGATTTCCATGGGTGCCTCATGAGTAGCACAATGAGTTCTCCCACCATTCTGCAATGTTCCTCTAGGCGATGGGATGCGTAAAGAACCCTCTCATGCCCTTCACATTGTGTGATGTACAACTTCCTCTCAATGGTTCTCACCAATCATACGCTTCCAAGGGGTTGGCGTTGCCGAGAATGTTGGCGGTCGGGTCCTCATGAAGTCGACAACTTGGAGTAAGGACGAGGCCCGCCATTGTTGTTCTCGCTCAATGGTTGTTGATCGCAGCCATATTGGTCATCTCCGCATCATAGTCCGCATCAAGCGAGTTTGCGCAGAGAAAAGCTCCCAAGTTCTCGCATATCCACTTGGCGGTGCTTGCTGCGGTGGTACTCCTTCATTGGGATTGTTGCTCGCGTAGACCACTTCCCAAGCCCCATTGTTGCTGCGAGTGTTCACCATCCGCTTGATTGCTTCTTGGGTTAGGAAAGATAGATGTAGCATAGATAAGATGCAAGAATTTCTAAGGGGGAAGCAGGTTAAACCCAACTTAAATAATCTTTATTATTATTACTTGGTATGGTTGCTTACAATGCCTAAGGGCTTTGCAACACATACTTGCACACTCGACAAACAATTAAGAACCAACTAAACATGCAACTTTAACGTCTACTAAAAGGGTAAAGGCTAACTTAAAAACGCGACTCAACACTCGAGTCTCAACACAACTCTAAGATCGACTCTCACTCATCCAAACCACCTGGCCGAGGCCGATCCGGGCATACAGGTGGGTGGGTGGCATGGGTGCGAACCTATCTGGTGACCCTCTGCTGGCTCCTCGGGCTCCCACTCACGCTCTTAGGTCTTCTTCTTCTTCTTCTTGGCGACCTCATCCGGCTCTGGGCGACTTGGTCCGCTATTTCCTCGGCTACTGCAAGGCCTCCTCCACTTCCGATGACTCAGGCTGCTGCGTCGCGGGTCTTTTGAAGCTCCCGCTCTGCCTCTCTCAACGCCTCACACGTTGTCTCCGGTTCTTCGCGAGTGTCCCTCAAGTGATCCTCTGGCGGTGGCGAACTCAAGCAAGGTGTCTGCGATGCACACTCTCCTTCCACGATCCGTCGACCTGCACGCCGCCTTTGTCGGGTGAAGTCGAAATACGGTGTTGCGGCTCGTAGGCGTAGTCGTGGCGCATCCGTCGTGAGAGCAAGTCTAGCGACCTCTGAACTCCACCTCGTAAGTGAACCTCAGGCGGTGATGTGGATCGATGCAGTGGTCTCGTCGCACTCTCGGCGAAGATGATCGACTGCGTAAGAACCCCGATGCACACCGTTGGCGTTCCAGCTTGCTTCCTCGGTGAGCGGACGATCAAAGCCTCCAATCACTTGAAGAACTCTCCACGGCTCCATGGCATAGCCACCTGCCTTGACTCGAAGGATCGAAGATCGGCATCTATTCAAAACAAAATTTTGAATAAGATCTCCACTCGAACGCAACGAAAAGAAGGTAATTTAGCAAGGATGAGAGTAGGAGGATGAGATAAGCCAAGAGTTTCATATTAGTCAATTTCTATGTTTTCTTTAGAAAATAATTTTGGACACTCCTAAGAGATACCAACTACCTAGGGCCAAGACCTATAGTCAATATGGCTCGATACCACCTCTGTCGGGACCCGAATTTGCAAATCCGGACCCTCTGTGTATACCGCACTAGTCGAGGATCACGCTAGTGCACACAGCTCAACATAGATGCTATCATAGTCACACACAAATAAATATAGCATAAACTTCATTAATTAATAATAACTGTTGTCTTACATGAATAATGCCTCACGGGGCTTAAAAAGAGTATCAATGAGAAGCAATGAAATAGAATAAGCGCAGTGGCGCTCGATTCGCCACAGTAAACCGACGAGGCTCGGACCTAAGCATTCGCATCCAAATAATCCTCATCCATGATCATGTAGATTCTTCCTCTTACGAAGTTGTTGTTGATGGGGTGAGTACATAAAGCACTCAACAAGTTGTGCAAAATAATGCAAGTCTAATATTCTATATGTTTGGCTTAATCCAAAGGAATGGCTAGTAAGGGTATTTTTGCAATAAGCGACATTTAACAAGAATACAATAAATAGATTGGAAAGCGATAAAACAAATACAAGAATTAATAAATTCAGATTTCAAATACACCAAGTTTCCAATCCTAAATTAATTTTCCACTTTCCATGGCACCTTGCCATCCCAACAAGTTTTTGTTTAACAAAAGTCTAACCCTTAATCAGTAATTCCGAGCATTGCTCAATACCGTGAGCACGGCTATTCAATAGATTGTACACTCTGCAGAGGTTATGCACTTTACCCACACGATACAACCAAACACCACCAAGGCGAGTGATCATAACAAAGCCTTTACAATGCTACACCTAGACCCAAGATCGCTCGCTAAGGTTTCAACATCAAGGGTTAAACCACCACAACAGGCCCCCTCTTGCGCCATGTGAGTTAAACCGTAACCGGGACTCACTATTCACCACGACGATGCATCAAATCTAGGTTTCACAAATTATTCAATTAAGTCATGTCCCATTCCGGACATGTGGTTGCAAGAGAGACTCAGTCAAAGGCTTGCAAGGTTAAGTCCTTAAGGTGATTAAGGCAAGACTTCCACATACCCCGCCAAACTGGCCCACCTTGGCACACCGCCTTGCCACTTGCCTCAATCTAAAATCATTACCACCCCAGTTGATTACCAAGCACCACATGCCATCAACATTTCAATCCCGATGTGTGACCTCCTCGCCACGACAACTTGATATCATTGTGTGACAACACATGACACACCAATTCATAAACATTGTTCCATATTCCATTAGTCAAGATTAAGTATCGACATTCGGACACATGTGATGACGTGGCATGGCTAAGCAATCTATGACGATCTAACTAGCCCATGTTGATTATCAACTATAATTCCACATCCTAGGGTGACAAATAGATCATGGCATATAATTGACAAGGTATGGTTTAATTCAAATAGGCATATTATCTAATTCCCAGTTAATTGAAATCATTTATACACATAAAATATCATGCATAAAGTTTAAAAGACAAAATAGTAATTTGGTGAAAATTAGGTGCAACATGATCAAAGCACAACTTGCCTTGGAGTAGGTGCTGGTCTTGATCTGAGCTTGGGTCTTGGGCGGCGAATCTTCTTCCTGATCACCGAGCGGTTCAACGTCTCTGCTAAACGATGCCAAAATAGCAAATAAACACCAAACCAGAGAGCAACCAAACTCCAAAAATAAAATAAAATTCACCAATAAATAGATCTTGATTTTACAAATTTTAGAAATTTGAAACACTCAAATCAGAGTTAAAATGCAAAAGATATAGCCTTTTGAAGTTTGAATAAATCAAAAATACAGAAAATAGAATTTCGATTTTTCGAATTATTTTCTATTGGAAAAGATTTTATTGCGCAACGCCGTCGCCACGACTCGGACCAATCGGTGACATCGTCGCTCGTCCATGGACTCGGTCCACGGAACCGCCTCGTCCACCGTGGGCGCGCCCACGCGGCGCCTCGCGCCGCGCCCGACACGCGCGCAAGATCGATTGGCTGCGGCGCCGCCCGTGCCGATGCTCGACACGCGGCGCGCATCTGCGCGACGATCCGACGGCTAACGCTCATCGCACACGCGCGCGATCTCACCCGAACAACCACGATCCAACGGTCCACGCTTACCCGAGCTGCTTTCTGCGCAGACGGCGGCGTGGCTCGATCTGATGGTCCGCCGGAGATCCGGCGGCCGTCGCAAGCTCAGCACGGCGATGTCGCGGCGGCGAGTTCGAGGAGACGAGGACGACGGCGACCAGACGGGCGTTCGGCTCTGCCGACGACGAAGAGGTAGTCGCTCGGTGCGGCTCGACGTGGCGAACCAGCTGGAACCCACACGTCGAACGGCGGCACGACGGCGAACGGCGAAAACGAGCGGCGGCGCTAGAAAACTACGGCGAGCTCTCGGGGCTAAACGGCGGTGACTCAACGGCGAAGGCTAGCATCGGCGGATGCGCTGCGGATGAGGAACCTCGGTGTGCGGGCTGCGGCTTTTATAGCCTCGGCATGCGCGCTAAAACGGCAACCCTAAATCACGCGCGCGGCGGCAAGCGGCGACGGATTCGAAACCGAATCGAGATTTAGGCGATGCCGTCCGATTTGTAACGAGCGCCGAGATTAGATCCGGTGATACGATCCGATCCGCTCTTTCCAAAATCAGCGGCGAGATCTAAACTTACAAAACAACGCGAAACGATCCCGACCGCCGATCTCAATCCAACGGCGAAGGCGCTAGGGTTTCGCGAAGGAGACAAACCGTCCGATCTTCATCCAACGACCACGCGCGCGGCGGCGGCCGGCGGTGCCGATCGGGCCGCACGTCGATGGGCGCTGCGCGCGATCTTGGGCTTCGCCCAAGATCTTATTCACTCGATTTTCAAAAGCTTTTGATTTAAAATAATTCCGAAATTAGATTAATCTACTTTAAGCAATTAAAATATCGGGAAAAATCCTTAAAATTCTCATAAATACTTTGAGACATTACGAGCACAAAAAATATTTTTGGTAAAACTTTATATTAACTTTATCTATATATATTTAGTTTTCACAAAGGTTCAATATACTTAATTAAATTCAATTCAATTAATTTCGGAAAAAATCCAATAAATTCGTAAAATCACCAAAAGCATATGAGCGAAATTATAAGCCAAATTTTTGGGATGTTACAACTTTTGACCATGCCTCAAAACTCATTTCATTATTTTGTCTAGATTATATACCATGAATTTAAGTTAGAATCGTAAAAGTCCTATGCTTTCGAATAAAATTTAGAATGGTCGTCGAAAGGAAAATCTGAAACATTGAAAGTCTTTTTTTCTAAAAAGGAAATATAAGAAGAGCAGCATTAGTTGTATGTATACTCTTTTTCCATCTATAGGATTTTATCTCCTTATCTAAATTCTCGTTTCCTCCTTCCTGTAGAGCTTTCTTTTCCGCTCTAAAATTTGTTCCTTCTAAAAGGAATTCTCTCTTTATGCTTAATAAAAACCACCGACAAATTCTTTTTGAGAAATAGTTTCGCTAACAAGTCAATAACGTCGTGACATCTACATCACCAAACTTTAAGAAGATGGGGATAACGAGGCATCAAAACCTCTCCGACTTCATAGAAACTTTGGACCAACGACACAGCAAGTAGTACAGAGATTAAAAGAAACTCGTCGTCAAATGGCTTATTTTAAAGATAGTATTATCCAAATGACACATTATTTTAACTACATAATAAACCTCTTGTGTAGAAATACGTATGGTTAGGATAGTAGAAGGAAAACATTAGATACCCCTCCCACATACTAAGTTGAACATATGTAAATTTATTGTGTTATTGCAATTTTGTTGTGAAACTTCTGTGTTGCTTTCGGGTTACTCTCGTAAATATTAAACCATTAGGTTGAAATTTATGATGTGCCAAACCTTATTTAATAAGAAAATTTAATTAAGAATATTTTAAGGAATGAAAAGTTGCCTTATGAATTAATAACTACCCAATAACCAACCTTGAAACGATGTTTTAATGAATGAGACATTGCCTTATAAATTAACCAGCAATTACCAAATCCATGTATAGGCTACTCTCAAAATAATATGTTAATGAACAAAATGATACTTTGTAAAATGGATAACTTTTGTCTAACCATATCCTCTCAAGTACAACATCTTGAAGACACCTTCGAAACAATCCATTAATACATACACTAAATGTAATGAATTATAAAATTTTCAACCATTATAATCGACCTTCGGCTCTTCCCAAATAACTCTAGTTAAGAAGTATCCTGTTAGTTATCTCAAACATTTTAATATACTGTGTACCTCTCCTTAAGTTAGCTTATTTTTGCTAAAGAATCTCGGAATAAATTGCTAGCACTCCTCATTCACTTCGTGAAACCCAACAGAATTCCGTCGAAATAACTTTGTCCTAATAACTATTGTTGTAGGATGCCTGTGACAAGATCCCTTGGTAAAATCTTGGAAAGCGAAGCCATGCTAAGCTTTCAACCATCAGATGATAATCCTACCTTAGTCCAACCGAATTCCCAACATCTAGTGCAGAACAACTCCAACCTTGGTGCAATTCTCGCGAAAAGGAAATGGTTTAGATCAAATCTGCTCCTACATCTCACTCGATACCTAAGCGATGCTCTTTGAAGTGTTGCCAACCCAACAAATCGAAGATCGTGCTTGCATTCGCTTGTGGAGAAATAGAACATCATCACGATGAACATGCAATCAATTGCTCTAGCTGTGAAGGAAATCATTCTCTGGAAAATGTCCTACGAACAATATTACTTGTTACCTTTGTGAAGGTCAAGATCATCGCCCACCTCAATGCCCCTAGATCCAATAATCACTGTTGCAGTTCAGCATCAGAAAGAAAAACTCCGAGCCTTAGTTGCTCAAGAATTTGCAAATAGAAGAGAAGTTCCACCAGAGATGCCATTAGAAGAATTGGAAAAGCAGCATTTCAACCTTGTCAATCATCATCAAGAAAGCAGCAATTGTCCATCGTCAACAGCATGCTTCTCGTGTGGTGAAGAAGGTCATTGGGCAAGAGAATGCCCAAAACAGCAACAAGTTAAGATTCAGTAGGAGAACATCATGGAACATGCAATTGTTCCCAAGAAAGCATCTCGAAATAAACAAAAGTGCTAAATGCATTACAAGAAGGGTCATATTGCTAAATAGTGCCCCCAAAAAGGACAAACATCTCCTAGCATCATGGTCATACCAGAAGTTACATCAGTTAAGATTATAACTCCAAGAGTAGGAGGGGCAAAATCTGAATCTGTTTGCCCGAGGAATCAGAAAAAGAAGAGACGTTTGAACAAAGACACTTGCCCGAAGAAGGATTCTGGTCAACTACATTCCCGATCTCGATTGCCATCTATTCATCCCTCCAACAACACCAGTGAACAACCATCTGGCGCTCAAAACTAGGCAATCAATGTTACTTGCTTTTGCTGTCGTGAACGTGGGCATTATGCCAACAAGTGCCCAAAGAAGAAGCAAAATCCACCTCGTTCTCAACCCCATGAAGCCAAACAACAGCCGCAAAGTCGACCTCAAGGCCAACCAACCCCAATCTCTGCATTTACTCCAACTTGTAACATCGCAAAATTTAGGTTTCCAAAAATCTTTTGTTTAGTTCATCTTTCCAAAAATCCCCGCTGATTTTCTCGCTTTAATAAAGCGAAATCTGGAATTTTCTAATACTAAAATAATTTAATTTGACTAATATAAACTTCAATTAAAATAAATTTAGCTTTATTTGAGTTCATTGTGCTTCAATGAATTTTCTGTAATTTTTTGATATTTTTCAGAGTTCGTTTGCTATTCATTTGGAAATTAATTTAAATTAAGCCTTTTGTTAAATTTAATTAAATACTGCAAACTTTTAAATAAAGTTTGGTTAAAAATATTTTATTTGAGCTCCAAATGTCTTAAAATAGTTTCTAGAATTTTTTTAGAATTGTTCTGGTATTTTTATTGCTCTAAACGAATTATTTTAATTTCTGAAATTATTTTAATTTGGAAATTGGATTAAATCCACGTGGCAGCTCCTGAGCCGGCCACGTCATCGCCCAGCCGCAGCCCTCCGATTCCCATCCGACGCACCACAATGCGCCACATCGTCGTTTGCTGTTCATTGCGCGCCAGGTGTTCGATCCGATCCGTTTTCAATCTAAATCCGGTTTTTCTTCGTGTTTCCTTGCATAGCACGACTCCCTAGCCTATATAAGTGTCCTAAGACACCTCCCACGCACCCCTAATCCCCAGAGCACCTCCCAAACCCTAAAAACGGCAGCTGTCGTCTTTCGGTGCTCCGCCCTCGTCGGTCGATCTTGGCGTCGTGTTCTCCGTCGTTCCGGTGAGTTTTTTTGAAATCCGCTCATGTCATCTAGTGCCATATGATCTAATCTACCTCTCCACCAAATTTGGTGCAGTTTCATCAAGCAAATCAAAAGTTATGGCCGTTCCAATCTCCAATCTTGCCATCGCCCGTTCTCCTTCGTTTTTGCGAATTTTAGCATGAAATTTTTACTGTAGACTCATGTTGATGTCCTCTACCTGGTGCTCACCCTAACTCATGGTTTTTTATAAGGGATTGCTGCAGAAAATTCAATCTTCCCCAATCAGACTGCGTGCGTACAGCTGAAAACTTCCTCGTGCGTTCCCTGTTGATCCAGAAGGTAAAACTCTGATCCTTTCACGTCATATTGTGCCATAGGGTCCCAGATAGCTCTTTGAAAAATTTGGTTAGGTTTTATCCATTATTTTAATAGTTATGGCCGTTTGATCTATTAGCTTTAGCAGCCGTTCATCGGTAGTTTGTGATCTGTCCATTGGATTGCCGCCAAATCCGCTTATATCATTGAGCTCATCTCGCCACGTTCTATGTGATGCTCACTTCCCCTTTGCTGTTCCATCCACCAAAAATTTTAATATTCGTTAGCCGCCGCCTTTAAATCGCTGCTAGCGTCGTCTTTTGCCACCAACCATCTTAGTTCGCCTTGGTCGTGTCATAATGTCCAGTAGGCCATCATTCTCTAGTTTTCCCATCTTTAGAGTTCATTTGGTCTTCGGTTGCCATCAATGCCATATTCTAGAATTTACCCGTCGTCTTCGATCTAGTCCCTTTCATTATCGGATCTTATTTCGGTTAGCCACCCTTCATAATCTTTTATCGCAGAGCCAACCCTACCTATCCTATCCCTATGCCAAGTGGATCTATCCGAGATTTATTCCTCTCAAACCCTAATTTAACCTTGTGTCCAATCTGTCGTTGACGATGCATCATGTCATGTAAACCTCGCAGATCAATCCTGAGCCATATCATATCCTTGCTACCATATCATGGTACCATCAATCGACATCTTATCTTTGCATGAGTGTCATGTCGTCGCTTCGCTATCATCGCATGTGTGCATGCACACAAAAGCCCTAGTGCAATATCATCATCCTCTCCATCACCTTATTGTAATCTAACCCCATCACCTATAAGTTTAGCCTTGTCTTCATTTCCTCATTGCCTTGTCATCGTCAAGTCTCTTGATCGACGTATGGTGATCTCGGATCGAATCGCATGAATGTCGACCCCTTGTCCATGTCCTATTCTTGAAAATCTAATCTGCCATTGACCTAGAAGTCATTCGTGGACTTGGTCGATAGACCATTGGCCATATGTCATATCCTTGTGCCATATCTAATCTATTAGTCTATGTTTCTTTTGTTTGACTGTGTATCTGTTTGGTCAACAAAAGTCAGCATTGAGCATCAGTTTAGTTCATAGCGAACTAACGTATCTTTATGGACCCGGTTTATAGATCGAGAGCCCATATGTCATTGTCTATCCAATCAAGATAATAACTTTAGAAGAAATATTCTTTGGAATATTATTCTTTCTTTCTCAGTTATCAGTCTTTTCCTTTTCGGTGTATTCCGAAAGCTCGTTCTCTTTTGTCTAATCTGTGATCTAATCCATTCAAGTTCCTAAATCCATCTAAGCCTTTGTGATCCAATACTATCCATTCTCAATTTGGATTTTATTTGATTTATCTTTTGAGTTGGTTTGTATTTGCTTCTTCTTTAATCGTTAGACGCATCGTCCGGAAGTTGTTCTAAGGAGCTGAAGATCAAGAAGGTAAAGATTGAAGATCGAAGATCAAGAATCAAAGATAAAGAGTAAAGAACAGTAAAAATCGCAAGGGCCAGGCAAGTTGTGCTTTGATCATGTTGAACCCATGTTTATAAAATTGCTATATTTGTTTTACCCTATTGTATATTATTTCAAGTACACAATTGTTTCAAATTAAATTGGGACTTAGCTATTATACCAATTTGATCTATACCCTACCTTGCCATTGTATGCCATGATCTAATTGTCACCCTAGGATGGTTAGTTAATAGTTTGTTAATATTGATAATCAACATGTGCTGGTTAGACTGTCGTAGATTGCTTAGCCATGCCATGTCATCACATGTGTTGAATCATCACTGATTAATCTTGACTAATGGAATATGGAACAATGTTATGAACTTGTGTGTCATGTGTGGTCACACAATGAGATTGCGTTGTGGTGACGAGTGGATGTCACGCAACGAGGTTGACTTGTTGATAGCATGTGGTGCTTGGTAATCAACTGGGGTGGTAATGATTTAGATTGGGGCAAATAGCGAGGCGGTGTGCCAAGGTGGGCCAGATTTGGCGGAGGGTATGTGGAAGTCTTGCCTAGTCACTCTAAGGACTTAACCTTGCAAGCCTTTGACTGAGTCTTACTTGCAACCACACGTCTGAATGGGACAGCCTAGCCAACTAATTTGTGATGTCTAGATTTGATCTCTTTGTGGTGTATAGTGAGTTCCGTGTGCGGGTAGACTCACATGGCGCAAGAGGGGGCCCGAGTGTGGTAACCAGTCCCTTCCGTGTTGAAACCTCATCGAGCGAGACAGGTCTAGACGAGCATTGTAAAGGCTTTGTCATGATTACCTGCCAAAGACACCAAAGGAAGTGTGATAATAGCTTGGCAACAAGGGGCGATCATGTCGTGTGGGTAAAGTGCATAACCTCTGCGAGTGTAAAATCTATTCGAATAGCCGTGCTCATGTATTGAACAATGCTCGGAATTACAGTTAAGGGTTAGACTTTTGTTAAACAAAACTTATTGGGATGGCGGGATGCCATGGAAGCTGAAATTGACTTAGGATTGAAAACTTGGTTTACTTGAAATCTTGAATCTATCTATTACTTTTATTTGTTTCTGATCTTTACAATCTATTTATTGTATTTGTTCATAAATGCTGCTTATTGCAAAATAGCCATAATAGCCTTTTCCTTTGGAATAAGCCTTGCATATAATTACATAGAATTGCATCCTGTGCACAACTTGTTGAGTGCTTTATGTACTCACCCCTTGCAACACACAAAATCATCAGTTGAGGAGAAGACTACAACTTCGAAGGAGGAGAAGTTCCACGAGGAGGCGAATATCTAGGAGTTGAACCTTGTCAGTTGCCTGTGGCATATTGATGGGATTCATCGGCGTTCTTCATTCCATGTTGTTAATTCATTTTGAGTAGAAGCCACCAAGGCCTCACAAGTGTAGGTTTGACCTTAAGGTCATTCAATAGTTCTATATTAATAGATGAATTCTTTATTTATTATTCCGTTGTGTATGATTGTGATATTTCATCTATGTTGAGACTGTGTGCACTAGCGTGATCCTGGACTAGTGCTGAATACACAGAGGGTCCGGATTTGCATATTCGGGTCCCGACACAACTCAAGACATTAATCATGGCATACCTGACGCAATGCCAGGTACATCTCTTATAAATATAGTTTCTGCCATAACTTAGATTAATCATTGTGTCTATTCTTAAAGTAATATTTCGATAAGCGGAATATTGCCTTATAAATTTAACTGAACTCTCATCAAAATATATCTTATCTTAATCCTTCCAAATGGATGATAATGTCAAGTGTCAAACTTTCAATTTTCATCTTTAACCATTACCCGATCAATCCTCCATCTATTTTATAACATCAGCGAATAATCTTTCTATTGTTTCGAATAAGATGGACAACGTCACCTGCATCAACCAAGAAGAACTTGAACACTTCGCCAACATCTGCCCAAGAAAAGTTTTATATCATCTCGTCAAGGATGACATCAATGATTTCCAAGCTATCTTAAGGACCTAGAAAACGTCAAGTGCCCAGAACAACCCCTGCCTCGATGTCAGGCTTGGAGTGTAAAGATCTTCCTTATATAATTGCACTCGACAATGCAATATTGAGTACGTCCCATATGTATTCAATTCCTGCAAACAACCTTTTTGACTCTGTACATTACATTCCTTCATAATTGCCAAATGCAAAGAAAATCAAAACCTTCCATGTACCAGGATGACCAAGCGAATTAAACCATCACGATCATTTTAGAATCCTCCTACCTCAACCTAAATTCTTGAATTATCTTACCTTGTTTTCAATCTAAAGACAACTTTGAATGACATTCATTCTCAACTACTCTAACAACTAATGTTGACTATCTGAGATCAACCGTTGTACTCAAATATCATTTCTTGACGGTAACATTTGACTCTTCCCAAATGAATCTAATAACAGTGCGTATTTTCTTTCACCAAAAATATTCTAAGCATACCAAATGCCATTCTCCAAATTAAATTATCCTTATTAACAATCCGAGTTTTTCAATCAAAAGATATATGTAGAAATATCCTCATACATTTACGGAAAACCTAAGCGAAGTCTTCTTTATTCGGGATCATCAACTCGAGTCACAAGAAGAAGTTCCAGTCAAGCAACTACATTAAAGATAAGAAGGCGAGAAACAACAAGATCACTTCCGAGAAAGAATTTACTAAACCCACTTAGTCCTTGCAAATCTCGAGGAAGAGATTTACGTAAGAAGTAGATTTGTAACATCCCGAAAAATACAATAATATGAAATGAATATTTTGAATTTGAATATAATTATTTTTATTTCTCCTGGCATTATTGGAATTTAATTGGATTTTCCTTGGATTTTTGTATTGGATGAAAAATCAAAAATAGAATTAAAGAATGGATAATGGTAAAAGATAAAAAGTAAAAGTAAAATTTTGGAAAATTTGCCATGGAACCCTAACCATGCTGGTAAGTCAGTAAAATCAACAAGTAAAAATTTTATGCACACAAAATAAATAAATAAAATTAGTGACACCTCTTTTGACTAAAATCGAGTGTAAGTCGAATTAATGTAAAATATTCAAAACTTATCTGGAGCTATACAAATTACCATAACACCCTCAGAGTATAATTTATCTCTGGTAAAACTTTGAGGAATTTATTATGTCATTTAGACCATCTAAAAATTCAAAAACAGAGACTTCAAAAATCTAAAATTATCATGTCGAATTTTTATAACATAATTACCCAATATTTTGACTTGAAATTTTTATAGATACATACATAAGCCAAAATAAACTCCTATAAAAAGTTTGGAGAATAATTAAAATGATTTACAGCCTGAAAGAAATAAAAACCCGAAATGAAGATTCTGGCTGATGCACAGTGTCAGAATTTTTATAATTCCACCATATGGTATTTTAGTCTAAAATTTTTACTGGAGGTTATAAGCTACTAGGAGACCTCGGTCAAAAAGTTTTATAAAATTTTATGGTGATTTGATAGCCGTTTTAATGCCTAACTTGGCGCTGTCCGGAAGCCTTATCACTTTGCTCGTTTTTCCACCGCTGACATGTGGGCCAGCCCTTATGCCGTAACGTTTGCTAGCATGGCAATGGGAAAACCCTCTCTCTCTGCTGGTGGTCCCGGTCCCGCTCGTCAGGTTGCCGTTTCCTTTCTTTCTTCTTCTCCTCGCAGCCAAGCTCGCTGCCCTCGCTCACTCCCGTGCCTTTGCCGCCTTGGGTCGCAGCAACTCCATGCCGCCCGCCCCATCATCTGACGCCACGTTCATCCTTGGAAGCTGCGCGCCATACCCGGTCAACCTCGCGTCATTTCTTGTCGGCGAGACACTGCGCCACCTCGCAAAACCGAGCCGCATCCTTGATCGCATTAAAATGCTGTTTTGCTAACCCATCGCCGGCTATAAATACCCAAGTAGCGTTGCATTGAGGCCCCTTTTTCTTATTCACTCCCTGGACCAAGCGCCGAGCACAAACCTCCTTTTCTGTGCCATTTTCTTCGGAAGCCGGAAAGAGGGGAGATCGGGGAATCGAGCAAAGCCGCTAGTAATCGTTGGGATTAGTTCCTTCTAGAGTTTCCTCTAGCATCCTAGTTTACTGATCACGCCTTAATTTCACCTCTTATTGCCTGCAGCGCCGCCGCACCACACTCCTTCCCTAACTCTGGTCGCTCGGCCAAGCTCCGGCCCAACCAACCGGCAAAATGGAACTTAGGTAACTCCTTGATGCTCGCATCGTTACCCATTCGAGTCGAGCCTCACCCATTCTCCTTCTCCGGCGAGCTTTCGCCACCGCCGCCGCCCCTCTCAGTGGCGAGGTATCTCCGGCCATCACCGGAGGCGATGGAGCCCACCATCGGGTGTGCGTCGGTGAGGTGATGCTCATGGTGCCCTCGCCCGGTCGATCCCGCCGCTCCTTCGCCGCCGGCGAGCTGCCCTAGCCGCCTCCTCTATTTTCTCTCTCGGCGCTATGGGCCCATCCTGTCAGTGACGCAACTGAAATCAATCCAACCGGTAAAAGGCGCTTCCGGTTCTGTGAAAGCGTATTTTCAGTTTTCCAGTATTTTCAATACCCGAGATAATTCAATTGCTTGTAGATTTTGCATTATAACTCCAAATTGGGTGAAATAAATTTCTATATTCATTTAAAATCAAGTAATTTCAGAATATGTAATAATATTTTGAAAATGTTCATTGGGTGAAATTGAAATTCAAATTTGAATAAAAGGCCTAAAGATATGCTTTATCTGAATTTACGCAAACAAATTTAGAAATGAATGAAACTAATTTTAGTGAAATCCTTATGCTTCCAGAAGTTCAAATACATAAAAATATTTAAGTTTCATTTATGTTTGAACTACTTTCTATTAAAGATTGTATTCAATACATTGGAAATTCAAATAAGCATAACTTGTATAAAAGAAACATGAAATAAGTAATTTGATTTCTAAATATTAGTGTGACAGTATAATACCTGAATTTGCCAAAATAATTAAGAAGTAAGCTTGATTTGAACTGTCTTTAAAATATAAGATAACTAAAGCACAAAATGTATATATTTGCATAGAAAATCAAATAGTTAAAATATGGGTCAAATGAATTCGAATAATCACCAAACCAGTTTTTTTATACTCTCAACATTTCAAGGATCCCAGATGTGTAAAAATATTTAAGGTTTACTATATAAAACAGTAAATGTTTAATAGTCAAAGTGTTGATACTTGTATAATTTAAATAGCTATAACTTTCACAAGATAACTCCAAATTTGACAAAACTAAATCCTATAACCTTGAAAAATAATGCCCTTGCTGTCTATGCAAAAATATGCTATGTTTGTGTGAATTTGAACTAAGTCCTTATTAGACCCTAATGATTACTTATATGGAAAATATCTAAGATTAAAGCCAATTATCGCAAAATCAACTTTAAAACACTCTTAGTATCATACCCTGTTAATGCTTGAAAAATGGTTAGAATATCTTATAGGGTGTAGTTGCAATCTTATACCTAAAACCGAGCCTTTGTCGTGTAGTAATGGAAACACTCAAGCTTTTCCATCAACCCGTAGAATACCTCGTCTAAATGTAAATATTATGAAAATTAGTTTAGAAATGATATTTAGGATATGGTCTACCATAATCTGGAAAAATATTTTATTTACAACTCGCTTTTCAACTAAATCCTGTTAGTTCAATACCCTTAAAAATTATAGTCGTCGTAACCTTTAATATCATATAAGCTTTTTCGACAATTAGTATTATGTCTCGTCTAAACACTAAAATATATGAAATCATCTTAGATATGTTCTTCAAAGAATATGCTATCCTTTTTCAAAGAAATAATCTTATTTCATCATGTTTTGCATATAAATTCCATTAGCCAAATAACCCTAAGTGTTATGTTTAATGAGTTTCATAATATGAATAATTGAACTTTGTAATAATAATGAAGTTTGTAGCTAATATATTTGTATCTCCAGAACCTTCTTAAAAACCATAAATAAGTCTAGTAATCTAGCTTAATAGATCTAACATATTCAAAGTCGCTCTTATGCAAAACCACTTAAAGAATTAGGTGCTATCCGCATAACCCTTTAATTTGTGTTTTACTTCTTTTAATCCAAATAATTTTAGCATCTATAATTCGAAATCATAAATACTAGAATTCATATTTTAGCCTCTTGAATTAAGTAAATCAAGAATATATAATCTATAAAAGAAACCATGTTTTGTTTGTCATAAAGCCATTAAGTTTAACAATAATGTAATTACCGAAATAATTCAAACCCTAAAGCGTTCCTGTTTTCTGTAATGAATCTTTATTTGATTTTCTGTCTATTTTCTTTTTGCCCTTATTGAAGTTTATTATTTGCTATATTTTCCGATTGATTGGCGTGTAGAATCCGGCGTCCCTTCCTCCGTCGTCGCCTTCAATCAATGCGACCGCATCTTCGTCGTAAGCAATAAATAAGCAAGGCAAGCACCTCCTTTGATCATCTTGATCCCATAATTTAATTTGCATTGTGTTTATTAAAATATTTCATGCATGCGTTTATTTTTTGTAAATTCGCTATTTTATGGTGTTGGTAGTTACCCCGGTTGTCTCATGAAACTTCCTTGATAAGTATGAATATGTGAACCTTGATAACCATAACTTAAGTTTAGACACTATTTAATGTTATCATGGGTATATGTGATTACTTCTATCCATGCTTAGCCATGCTTTTAGAACAAATGAGAATGATGATCAGATCAAAATTTGTTTCTTGAGAAATGGAAAGTGTTGCAATTGAAGCTGTTGTTTATGGGTAATATGATT
Organism: Otatea glauca; assembly: GCA_036346275.1. NCBI lineage: Eukaryota > Viridiplantae > Streptophyta > Magnoliopsida > Poales > Poaceae > Otatea > Otatea glauca. Next base: position 73,986 of record JAYEVK010000359.1, on the reverse strand, counting down.
AAAACCAAAAATAAAACTATGGTTTTGACGCGGGCGATTATTGGCAATAGCCGGAGGTGCAGAGGGATTTGCACGTAGTGTAGGGTGGAGTATCGCCCGTGTCGGATTAAGGACCGAACATAGTGTTGTATGATCCAAGATAATCCGTACAACCACAAGTGTTGGGATGGGATAGCCTTCAACTAATTAAGTTATCTAGTTTAACTTTGCATTTATGGAAGGCGGGAGATTGCACAGCATTCCTTTCCGTGCCGCTTGTAGGGGTTTCTACATACCAATGCAGCGGCGTCGCCTTGCCATGAACAGAAACATGGTGTTGGGTGTGATGTGAAAGGAACTATGTCTTGGGTGTGTGTTTCTGTTTCTATGGCGAGGGCTTAACGTACCGGGCTGGTGCAAAGTTAACCTAGATAATTTAAAGGTTTTCGTCATGAACATTTTGGCCACACGTCAAAAGTCGTGAAACATGCGGCAAAAGAAAAGGTCATGACTTGTGGGTAAAGTTGTACACCTCTGCAGAGTGTAAATCTAATCGATTAGCCGTCCCTCGGTCATGGGAAACTTGGTGAACTTGCACTAGTTAAATGGTTTTGTATTTTCTAAAATGGGTTTTGATTTGAGCTTGTTTTAGCAGCGGTTGATTTATGTCAAAGGGCCGATATTGTTGGATTCCATTTCTGGATTATTCGATGTTCACGAAGGGTTGTGAGTATTACTTATGCTTTACTTATTTCGTATCAGTCAAATATGCTTTTACAAATTTCGTTTACAAATAACTTGATTTTACACTATCAATTCTGCTTTATGCAAATTAACTGTAGTAGCCTCCTTTGAAATAGCATGCATATATTGTAGGTTTTGCTAAAGTCTTGCGGAATACGAAAGTACTCACCCTTGCTTATATGTTGTTTTTAGGTGGATAAGTTAGCAAAGCTTCGAAGGTTTCTTTCGTCGCAGGTTACGGGATTTTCTTCATCGTGATCTTTCTAGGGATTATGCCTTGTCAGTTGCCTGCGGGTTTTGGATGGGCACACTACAAGACTTTGCTTCTTTTGCTGCTACATCTCTGAGTTGTGAAGTTTTCTTTGTATAATAGATTCCGCTTAATAATATTCGTTGTATGGTTGTGATTCCAATTGGTGTGAATGTGTGTACTAGCTACTGATCATGGGACTAGTACGGGATGCACATTAGATTTCCATTTTTGCAGGTATGTGAAAATGGGGTTGTTATCAAAACTTGTGAAAGCATGCACTTTTCTATGGATGTCAGGAACCTATTTCAACTATCAATTTCTAATATTGACATTAAAGTTTTAACTTTTATTAAATTTAGAGAGGTGGCATCAAAACTGGGTCAAATCCTTAAACTTTACCCTAAACTTGCTCGTGGGGATTTGATGATTGAAATGATCTCCCACATGTCACAGCAAGCAAGAACACTAAAGAAAGACCCCTCAAATGACCAAGAACAAGATCTACCACTACTCCTTCCTTTTCAAGTCAAAAACGTGTTTCTTCAGAAAACCTTGGTGATCATGTGAAAGCTTCCTAGATTGGGATATGATCTACAGAGAATTCATCCTTGAAAAGAAGATCAAGAGAGAAAGAAACCAAAGAAAGATCAAAAACTCAAGAAAGGAAAGAATCAAAACTAGAGCAAAATCTTGGAGTGCAATTTTATTTCTATTTCATCTCGGAAGGATGATTACAAAGCATCTCCACAGGAGGGCAAAGCTCTCTCTAAAGCATGCACAAAGACTCTCCTCTCTTCTCTAGCAGGTCGCTTCTCTCAAAACTCTAAATCCTTGGTCTTGTCACCTCCCTCCACATCCCAAGTCCTCGTATAGAGGAGGCAACCCTAACCTGAACTCTAAGTGGATACCATCCACACTCAATATGGGCTAACCAGCTAACCCAACACATAATGGGTTTTACACACTCACACGCACGCTTTTCAAAATGGCATTCTCCATGATGCTCCAAATAGCTCCACGAGCACAAATTGTGTCAATCTCCACTTTGACTTGACCTAAACCACTTAGGCCCAGCGACGCGATTTTCTAAACCGCCTGCATCTTCAGTAATGGGCAAATTACCAATTTTCCCTACGACTGATCTTTTTCTTCATCTCGAAGCATCGTTCATACTCCGTCACCTTCCATGTGTCCTCAATGACTTGCCGTCAAGCCTCTCATGCGTTCGGATCCCCCGTAGCATCCTCGCTTACAAACGGCCAGCCCAAGTTACTTGGCACGCCACACTTTTCTATCCTCGTAACTATGTCTGCCTTCGGCTTCCTTGACCATTCTGGACCTCGGCTAATTCCTAAGCATATTCCTAGTCCACCTTGCTGTTGCCCACCATGTCCATCACCAATAGCTCACGCTTCAGCTCCTTATCTTCGAGGCTTGCAAGCAACTCTCCGGCCTTAGTCGTCTTCCGACGTCGCCTTGACCGTTTAGACCTCGGCTCTCCTAACCTAGTATCGGTCTCCTTCGACTCACCATGATCTAGCTCCGAAGTCCTGCAACCAACATAAACAAAAAAACAGTCACGTAGCAATGTTCACAAGATATGCAATAAACATTTGATAATCACAAAGATTAAACAAACATCCCTAGAAAAATCGGTACTACCACCCCCTAAGGCCGATAGTGACGCCCCGGTACTACCGCCAACCTGTGCCGATAGTACCACCCAGCATGAACTCAAAATGCACGCTCTAGAAAATAACTACCGCCAACTAGAGACGGATAGTACCGCCTGGCCGGTAGAACTGCCCTTGACACAACCAAGAAAAATACCTTTCTGAAAAATAACTACCGCCATCCTGAGGCAGGTAGCACTGCATGCCCGTAGTACCGCCTAGAACTGCCAATACCTCAAATTGCTTCAAAATCAAAATAAACTCAAATCAAATTCAAACCTAAGTACTGCAAGCTCAAGTACAATCAATTACTCATCACAAACATGGGTAAACCACAACATATATAGTCTCTCACAATGCAATTCCAACTCCTATCCCATAGCCATTACTCAGCAAAGCAATCCCAACTTCTTGGGATTTTATCTCTCCCTAGCTTACCTAGCTTCTCCATTCTGATGCACACAGCATTGACTGCTAGCGGCTTGCCATTCTTGTTCCTGTTGTGGGCAGGAGGAGAACATCTTTCCATTCATGCTTGATTCAAGCTTCCGAAAGGCATGGTGTCAAAACTTGGAGTATAACCTTGGCAATTTGCAGTCATCTCTTGCACTTTGATGGTAGTAGTCTAATAGAAGGTAGCTTTCTTCTTTGCTATATATCCTTGCTATCCCCCCTCTCTCTCTCATCATTTTCTTTTCTATTAAAAGTTTTGAGTGGGCTAAAGAGATATATGTGACATTAAGCAAAGGTAGCATGTCCAATTAATATTAATAGCGACACACAAATTCAGGTTCGTTGTAATTTAAAACCGGTCAGTCAGTCTTGAAACAGTTGTGTTTTTGTTACATATACATGATTTGCCAAATTAAACTTTTTGTAGTTGCATGCATGACTGTAACATCCCGAAAAATGCAATAATATGAAAATTAATATTTTTAATTTGAATATAATTATTTCTGATTTTCCTGGCATTATTGGAATTTATTTGGATTTTCTGGATTTTTGTATTGGATGAAAAATCAAACAACTAGAATTAAAGAATGGATAATGGTGAAAAGATAAAAAAGGTAAAATTAAAATTTTGGAAAATTTACCATGGAACCCTAACCAAGCTGGTAAGTCAGCAAATAAAAAATTTTATGCACAGAAAAATAAATAAATAAATGAAATGAGTGACATCCCTTTTGACTAGAAACAGTGTAAGTCAGATTTCATGTAAACTATTCGAAACTTATCTGGAGCCATAAAAATTACCATAATACCCTCAGACTATAATTTACCTCTGGTAAAAATTTCAGGAATTTACTATGTAATTTAGACCTTCTAAAAATTCGAAAACATAGGCTTCAAAAATCTGAAAATTATGATGTTAGAATTTTTATAAAATAATGACCAAATTTTTGAATTTAAATTTTTATAGAGACATACTTAACCCAAACTAAACTCCTATAAAAAGTCTGGAAAATAATTAAGATGATTTACACCTTAAAGAAATCAAAACCGAAATGAAAATTACGCTAATGCAAAGTGTCAGAATTTTAATTAATTAATTATATGATATTTTAGTTCGAAAATTTTACTGGAGGATGAAAACTACCATGAGAACTCAGTAAAAAGTTTTACAATTTTTCAACTTAATTTGATAGCCATTTTAATGCCGAACATGGAGCTATCATGAAGCCTTATCTCCTTATCTCGTCTTCCACCTCGACATGCGGGCGACCCTTTACAAAACCGTTATTTGGCGGAGCTGGGGAAAATCTCCCTCTCACTGCAGGTGGACCCCGGTCCCACTTGTCAGCGCTGTTTTCCCTCTCCCTCTCTTCTCGCGTGAGCCTGCCTCTGCCGACCGAACTCTCGCGTTGTCCCCGCTGATTTCGTGCCTCCTCCGCCTGATTCGGTGCATCACCACGCCGCCTCTGCCGACCAAAGACACGCCTGCCCTTAGTTCTCCCGTGTCATACCTTGTCAACCTCACGTCGCCTCTGTACCGGAGAGGAAGCTGCGCCAGATTGTCGCCTGGATCAAACCGAGCTGCAATACTCTTCCCCGTTCAAACCCTGTAAAGAAGTCCCTTGCCGCCTATAAATACAAGCCCAGCGTCGCTATTGAGACCTCCTACTCACTCCTTATCATCCACGGAACCCGAGCTTCAACCATAGCTTCCACCTTCGCCATTTTGTCGGACAACCCAAAAGGTGGAAAAACTAAAATTCTGCTAGTTCGGTGAGAATCAATCCGATTCATTGACCTTAGAGCTTTCTTATAGCCTAACAAACTCAACTCCAACCATTTTTTCCAAGTTGCAGAGCCGCAACACCGCCGCCGCACCGACTTCTTCTTCCCCACGGCCGGCGCATGGTGGCAGAGCCGCTCGGCCAAGCTCCGGCCCAACAAATCGGTAAAATGGAATATTCTAGCCTCCTTGATGCTTAAATCGTTACCGATTCGAGCTGAAACTCACTTCTTTTTATTCCCCGGCGAGCCGCCCCTCCCTCCGCCGCAGTCCACGGTGGCAGCCGATCCGCCATCCCGGAGGTGATCGACCCCACCCACGGATGCGCGGTGATCCACGGTGCTCGCCATGCCACCCATTCGGTCGGAGACCCGTCAGACGACGTCGCCGCCGTGCCTAGCCGCCTCCTCTGCTCTATCTCACGACCCCGGGTCCCGATCGTCGATGGCGCATTGTGAACTCAGTTCAATCGGCAAAAGCGCTTTCATTCTGTGAAAACGTAATTTCCTAATTTAGTTCATTTTCATTACCGAAATAATTCAAATGCTTGTAGATTTTGCATTATAACTCCAAATTGAATGAAATAAATTTCTATATTCATGTAAAATCAGGTACTTTCATAATATGCAATAATATTTTGAAAATGATTACTGGGTGAAATTGAAATTCAAATTTGAAAGAAAGGGCTAAAGATATGCTTTATATAGAATTTCTGCAAACAATCTTAGAAATGAATGAAAAAAAATTTAATGGAATCCTTATGCTTCCAGAAATTCAAATGTATAAAAATATTTAAATTTCATTTATGTTTGAACTAATTTCTATTAAAGATTTCATTCAATGCACTAGAAATTCAATTATGCATAACTTGAATAAAAAAATATGAAATAAGAAAAATTGATTTATAAATATTAGTCTGACAGTAAAATACCTGAATTTGCCAAAATAATTAAGAAGTGAACTTGATTTGAACTATCTTTAACAATAGAAAATAATCTAAGTGTAAAAGGTATATATATGTATAGAAAACCAAATAGTTATAATATAGATCAAATGAATTCAAATAGTCACCAAACCAATTTTTTTATACTCCTAGAATCACAAGGATTCCAGATGTATAATAATATTTAAGGTTTCCCATAGAAAACAGTAAATGGTTAATAGTCGAAGTGCTAATACTTGTATAATTTGAATAGCTATAACTTTCACAAATGAACACCAAATTTGTCAAAGCTAAATCCTATAACCTTGAAAAATAATTCTCTTGCTGTCTATGTAAAAATATCTTATGTTTGTGTAAATTTGAACTAAGTCCATATTAGACCCTAATGATTAATTATATGGAAAACATCTCGGATAAAAGCCAAACATTGCGAAATCAACTTTAAAACACTCTTAGGGTCATACCCTGTTAATGCCTTAAACATGGGTAGATTATCTTATAAGTCATAGTCGCAAACATATATCAAAAACTGAATCTTTATCGTGTAGTTATAGTAACACTTAAGCATTTTCATCAACCCGTAGAATACCTCGTTTAAGTGCAAAAATTATGAAGATCAGTTAGAAATGATATTTGGGATATGTACCATCATATTCTAGAAAAATATTTTATTTACAACTTGCTTTTCAACTAAATCCTGTTAGTTCAATACCCTTAAAAATTATGGTTGTCGTAACCTTTAATATCATATAAGGTTTTTTGCAGTGAATTTAATGTCTCGTCTAAACACTAAAATGTATGAAATCAGCTTAGATATGTTCTTCAAAGTATATGCTATCCAATTTCGAAGAAATAATCTTATTTCATCATGTTTTGCATATAAATTCTATTAGCCAAATAACCTTAAGTGTTATGTTTAATGAGCTTCATAATATGAATAATAGAACTTTGTAATAATGAAGTTTTTAGCTAATGTATTTGTATCACCAGAATCTTCTTAAAAAACATGAATAAATCCAGTAACCCAGGTTAACAGATCTATTTTCTTCAAAACCCTTCTTTTGCGAAATCACGTAAGGCTAAGTGCTTTCCCATAACCACTTTAATTAGTATTTTAATTCTTTTAATCTAAATAATTTTAGCATCTATAATTCAAAGTTATAAATACAAGAATTCATAATTTTAGCCTCTTGAATTCGTAAGTAAAGATAGATAATCTATAAAAGAAACCCTGTTTTGTTTGTCATAAAGCCATTAAATTAAGAATAATGTAATTACCTAAATAATTCAACCCTAAAGCGTTCCTGTTTTCTGCAGTGAATCTTTATTTGATTTTCTGTCTGTTTTCTTTTTGCCCTTATTGAAGTTTATTATTTGCTATATTTTTCGATTGATCGACGTGTAAAATCCGACGTCTCTGCCTCCGTCAGCCGTGTCCGCGTCTTCGTCGTAAGCAATAAATAAGCAAGGCAAGCACCCTCCTTTGACCATCTTGATCCCAGAATTTAATTTGCATTGTGTTTATTAAAAAGTTTCATGCATACGTGTACTTTCTGTAGATTGCTATTTTGTGGTACTGGTAGTTATACCTGTTGTCTCATGAAACTTCCTTGATAAGTATGAATATGTGAACCTTGATAACCATAGGTTAAGTTTAGACATTATTTAATGTTATCATGGGTATATCTGTTACTTTTATCCATGCTTAGCCATGCTTTTAGCACAAATGAGAATGATGATCGGATCAAAATTTGTTTCTTGAGAAATGGAAAATGTTGGAAATGAAGTGTTGGTTATGGGTATTTTGATTAAAACCCAAAGTAAAACTATGGTTTTGATGCGGCGATTATTGGCAATAGCCAAGGTGCGAGAGGATTTGCACGTAGTGTAGGGTGGAGTATCGCCCGTGTCGGATTAAGGACTGAACTTAGTGTTGTATGATCCAAGATAATCCGTACAACCACAAGTGTTGGTATGGGACATCCTTAAACCAATTAAGTTATCTAGTTTAACTTTGCACATTGGTAGGCTGAAGTAGTACGGGCTCTCCTTTCGAGGTTTGCTCTATGGGGTGCCCACACCGAGGTGTTGGGAATAATGCTTGCCAATATAATGGTGTACGCCATGTCTATGGGAAGTTCCAACATTTTTATGCTCTAAGTTCTTCTGGCATAGCATGGGTTTTATCGTCCCGGTGCTGGTGCAAAGTTAACTTAGATAATGTAAATGTTTTCGTCATGAACATTCTGGCTACACGCCAAAGGTGCGTGAAACATGTGGCAAAAAGAAAAGGTCATGACTTGTGGGTAAAGTTGTACACCTCTGCAGAGTGTAAATCTAATCGATTAGCCGTCCCCTCGGTCATGGAAAACTTGGTGAACTTGCATTAGTTAAATGTTTTATATTTTCTAAAATGGGTTATGGTTTGAGCTTGTTTTAGCAGCTGTTGTTTTATGTCAAAGGGACGACATTGTTGAATTCCATTTATGAATTATTCGATATTCACGAAGGGTTGTGAGTATTACTTATGCTTTACTTATTTCATATCAGTCAACTTGCTCTTACAAATTCCGTTTACAAATAACTTGAATTTACAATATCAATTCTGCTTTATGCAAATTAACTGTAGTAGCCTCCTTTGAAATGGCCTACATATATTATAGGTTTTGCTAAAGTCTTGCGGAGTACGAGTGTACTCACCCTTGCTTATATGTTGTTTTTAGGTGAATAAGTTAGCAAAGCTTCGAGGATTCCTTTCGTCGCAGGTTGCGGGATTTTCTTCATCGAATCTTTCTAGGGATTATGCCTTGTCAGTTGCCTGCGGGTTTTGGATGGATACACTACAAGACTTTCCTTCTTTTGCTGCTATATCTCTAAGTTGTAAAGTTTTCTTTGTATAATAGCTTCCACTTAATAGTATTCGTTGTGTGGTTGTGATTCCAATTGGTGTGTATGTGCGTACTAGCTACTGATCATGGGACTAGTACAGAATGCACATTAAATTTCTATTTTTGCATGTATGTGAAAATAGGGGTCGTTACAATGACTGGTCACAGATTGAGTCACTTCTTGTCAGGGACAACGAGAGATGGATATATTTATCGTCTGATTCTTGAACAAAGCCAGCCAGCCAGTCCTGATTGCTTTTCTCTTCCCCAATGAAAATCGTTCACGACACAGAGAGAGAGAGAGAGAGAGAGAGAGAGAGAGAGAGGTGCGCAATGGGCAAAGGGTGGTCAATGTCGATTTGCCGCGTTTAGGTCGGCAGCACCTGGTCCTGCAGCATAAGGCATGCCGCATGCAGAAGGCCGATTTGGTGCAAAGTTTTCTTTGCCCAACCACTACGACGCCCCTAGCCTACCAGCACCCACTTGATGCACTGCGTTACACACACAGGGAAGGGGAGAGAGAGAGTCCATGGCTTCCATCAGAATCCATGTGTGCTGAACTCACTTACAGTGCAAAAAGCTATATATGATGAGGTGTTGCATTATAGCTACCAGATACATAACCAAAGCAAATGCTACTCCCTCCGTCCTTGAAAGTAAGGGAGAGAAGCGTTTAAATTGTGTCCTCCAATATTAGGGATTGAGAGCTCTCCCCCTTAAATTGTGTTCTCAAATTGTGTCCATGCATGCAGATGCACGCAGATACATGCGACCACACATATTCGAAAACAAAAACGTGGCAGGTCATTCTCTATAATCGTGATTAATTAATGCATGCATGTTGCCAATTAATAGAGATACAATATTAAATAGGGGCATTAGAGTCTTTTAGCAGAAACCATAAAATGTCTTAAAATTTCTTCTGTCCCTTACTTTTCAGGACGGAGGGAGTACTTAATTAGCGGCCGTCCTCCATCTAGATTTTCCGGCAATGGAAATGCGTGCGCTTAAATTTCATGGTGTAATTATGCACTGATTAAATCTCTCAATAAGAGTAGTCTGAAAAAACGTTTCCCCACAACCTAGCTAGCTAGTTTAGAAGATTATTGTATCCACGTATGTACGTACGTACGTCTCTAGTATTTCTACCAACCGATTGGCACGCCTATCAGTGACCAATCAATGGATCTGTGTTTCACTGTTAAGAGGGCTCAAGAACACTTCAAGTCCGTGTTGAGTTCCTGGCAATTCCATCACGGATAACAGATCGTACCTAGAGAACGAAGAAGAGGGGGGGGGGGGGGGAATAGAAGAGATCGAGGCATCATCTTGCAACTAAATAAGGCCTTGTTACGGTCAAAGCACTGGTCATTAGGGGTGCAATTGGATCACGTAGATACCGACCGACCGGCTGACCGAATTTGTTTGGCTTGAATCCTGCTAGTCATGTCAGATAGTGTCGGATTTGGCATCGGTTTCAGATAGTTGGTCTCGAATTCGGCATCGGATTCGGCAGATCACTATCCATCAGACCGTGATATTCCAATTATATTCTCGGATAATTTCAAAAAACTCTATTCGGGTATCCAGCTTTTTACGTCCCATATTCTAGCAGCTTCAATTGGGCTAACCAAATAACCCAAGCCAGGTCCTCCCTCCACGGCTTCACCCTCCTGCTGTTGTCCCATCCGACATCCCGCTAGCCAGTGCCGACCATCACTAGAGCTTCACATGTAAGAATATGCTTTCACTTGCCTATATGAATACCTAGTGTTCTTTTGCAAAACATAAAGGAATATTGATACCTTTGCAACTTTGTTGAACTACCCGATAAAATGACTCGTTAAATTGCGATAATCTTGTTGCATGTTGAACTCATACGGTTGATTAATCATTGATATATGTTTGCTATATGCAGTATCTGTTTTCGCGCACTACTAAAGGAATATACATCACAATCGGTTCTTTTTGTCATCACAATCGGTTACGTAACGACACAAAGTCATTAGACGTTGATGAGGTAGCGCTATCACAGTCGGTTCTTGCTCGATTGTGATGAGGGGGGATCTCTATGGGTTCTTTGTAGGAACCGATAGCAATCATCTCTATCGGTTCTTTTACCGATAGAAAGAATCAATAGAGATGATTGTGTCATCCCTATCGCTTCTTTCTAAGAACCGATAGAGATGAGGGGTTGTGCTGTTTTCCAATTCACCCTCCTAAATTAACACATATTTCACACAATATGCACATATCACATTCAAACAGCATAGATTACACACATTATGCATATATCATATTCACATAATACAAACACTTTATTGCAACACATATCACATTCGTTCACAATATAGAACACAAATATGCTTAACAGTCAGTACACATGCAATCGCATTCACATATATAATATTATTTACATATGGACTAGTAGGAGCTTTCAAGATCTCTAAACTCTAACATAGGATCAAGATATGCCTTTGGCAGACTGAAGCATACACACAACACATGGAGGGATGTGTACCCGGTAAACACTAGGGAGATGCTACCGAAATCTACTCGGAGTTGTACAACAACTCGGAACTTGCCGAACCATATATCCTCGAAATGTCCAAAAACGTGGACAATTGAGATCGCTTCTTATAAATATGCCATTTCGGCATATTTATAAACAAGAACCCTCGAATGGGAGATGTAGGTTACGCAACCTAAACTCTAACATCATGCTGAGATAAAAAATAAAAGTAATATGCCAAAATAAACTCTAACATAGGATCAAGATATGCCTTCGGCAGACTGCAGCATACACACAACACATGGAGCATTAGAAATCAGTTGTTAGACTGTTATTATTCTTCCCAAATTGTACTTATGATTTGGTTTCAACTGATCACAGAAATTGCAAACACATTGACATGGTGAAAAATTACATAAAATGATCTGCAGAAGGATCCTTGCATTTCATTGACATGGTGAATCATACTAAAATAATATGCTTTCTAAGTGTCAGTATTAGTCTTTGAAAATGACAACCTCTATGGGAGCGTCTAAAGACACTCCAGGTATACTACCTCGCTATGTTCCTTTTTTTGTTTTGATGGTCAAAACAATGTATCTTGTCTGAAGTGTTTGTATGTTTCCATCTTAAAGACACAGCACAGTTGGCTTTGAAGAAAATTCCATCTTCTGAACAGGAAGCACTTCCCATGGTTTGTGACATACTCCTTCATGTTTACCAGTTTTTGTTCTGTGGTCATGTATTGTTCCTTTTATGTTTGATAGCTATTATTCATTTCCATATTCCAGTTATTCAAACAGTTCTTCATTAATGTAAATGTTTTAGAACAGGCTAGATTGACCTTAAAATTGTTATTTTAGTACCTGCTGCTTTCTTGTTATGGGCTATATTTAGTAAATAGGATTCATCATTCTGCCTTGGTAAGTGAGATCTAGCATGAAGACAGTTGTATAGTCATAGCACACAAGGCTGAACAAGGTCACTGGGATCACCTTTTGGTTGTGACAGTTTTAGTTGGATATACCTTGTGATTAATTGGTGTTTTTATGGCCACTTGACTAGATATCAACTGAACAAGGCATAATACTAATTTGTTAAATGATTTAAAAATGGATTGATTATATAACAAATGTTAGCTTATAACATGACCTGTTTAAAATAGACCAATCAACTGAAGTAATATAACAAAGTTCGCAACTTGACAATTCATGTTGAAATAGAGAATGACTATAAGATATTTTTAAATGATTTTAAACACTTACCTTAATGATCTTTCTACTGTACTACCCATTCTCAGAAATGTGGCCATTATCAAGTAACCAAACGAAATCAGTATAAACAAACTAAACCAGCACAACTCGATAAAAGCATCCCAAGAATTCATCAAAGGCAAGCAGCTTATTTTTCTCCCTTAGTCCTAAAAGGTTCGTTCATCCTTAGCATTCAGTGTGACATAATGCCAAGGACATTCACCACTATATTGTTATTTTAAGTCATAATATTGTCCAAACTGAAAGAGAAATTTATCTTTACCCTTACCCCAGTGAGGGAGCCGTCGGTGGGGAGGAGGTGGTGGGGAGCCGCCGGTGGGAAGGCGGTCGGTGGGAAGCGATAGTGGGGAAGCCTCCGCTGGGGGAGGAGGCCGGTGGGGGAGCCGCCGGTGGGGGAGGAGGCCGATGGGGGAGCGACGGTGGGGAAGTGTAACATCCCGAAAAATGCAATAAAATGAAAAATATTTTGAATTTGAATATGATTATTTCTGAGTTTTATTGGCATTATTGGAGTTTATTTGAATTTTTCTTGGATTTATGTCTTGAGTGAAAAATCATATAAAAGGAATTAGTGAATGGATAATGGTAAAAAGATAAAAAGGTAAAAGTAAAATCTTGAAAAATTTGTATTAAAAATATTAAGCACACAGGTGAATCAATTCAAATGGCAAATAAATTTTTAATACAAAAGATGATTGAATGATAATAGAAAAGACAGCCTTTTGACTAGAAACAGTGCATAGTCATAATTAATATAAACTTTTAGAGACTTATATGAATATGTAAAAATTACCATAATATTATAAATTCATTATTTATTTCTGGTAAAAATATCAGAAATTAATAATGTCATTTAAGGCCTTTTAAAATTCAAAAACAGAAACTTTCAAAATCTGAAAATGGGAATGTCAGAATTTTTATAACATAAATATAAAATATTTTGACTTAGAAATTTTATGGAAGAATTATGACCTCAATTAAAACTCTGATAAAAAGTTTCAAAAATATCTAACTTCATTTTCATCCCTAAATAAAATAAATTCAAAAAGAGGATTTTTGACCAGTCACTGTTGTTAGAATATTTATAATTTTTCGGTAAAACATTTTAACCCATGATTTTTACCAGATGAAAAAACTTATCTGGGGACTCATGTAAAAAAGTTTGGAAAATTTTGTCCATGTTTTGACAGACATATAAATTCAAGGCATGAGCTTTCCGAGCCGGATTTATCGCTTTAGCCGCTCTTTCTCACCGACAAGTGGGCCCGTCCTCTGTGTTGACTTCGTTTGTGGGCAAGAAACGGAGAAGCTCTTCTCTCACTGCCTGGTGGACCCGGCCCCACTGTCAGTCCCGTTTCCCCCTCCTTTCTCCTGACCGAAGTCGCGCATGCTCCTCTCCCGATCACGTCTGTCTCAACGTGCTCCATCTCTCGGCCGTTTAGTCGCGTCACTCCGGCTCACTGCTGCCACGACATGCCTCGACTTTCCCACGCCATTCCCTGGCCGTTTCAAGTCACATTATGCCGGCAAAAAAATCGTGCGCCACCTCACCGAGAATGCACAGAAGCGCCGCGACCTAGAGCGTGCATTCAAACACTGGAAGCCGACCTCCTTCGCCTATATATACTAGCTCCGTGTCACATTGAGACCCTCCTCCACTTCTTTGAACCTCTTTTGAGCCGAAGCCCTGGTGTTCTCTGGAAGCTGCCATTGCTAGACAAACCCAAGCTCAGGAACCAAAAGACCAATTCGTCTTCTACGGTGAGCCATCAACAAATTCATTCGCGCATAATCCTACTGGTTGCTAACCAATCATTTTCCCCTCTTTTTCCTTAGCTTTCACCCACTAGACAATTACCCCCGTTGTTGTTCATCTTCTCCGAAGGCGGCGAACGGTGGCAGCCCAACTTGATGCTTCTCCATCGATTTTCCAGTAAAATGGAACACCGTAGCCCATTGATGCTCAATTTGAGCTTATCCCGTGAAAAGCTGTTGGTTTCTTGAGCTTCCACCATATTGGCCATGGCGACCGCCGCCCTCGCATGGTGGCGTGCCAATTCCGGCCACCACTGGCCAAGCCTACACCTCCCCTGCATGCGCGCAGACGCCCTGGTGCTCGCTGTGGAACCCATTCGCCGGCACCGACCTCCCATCGCCGGCGGCAAGCACCGGCTGCTCCTCCCCTGCCTCCCCTCACTGACACCGGGACCTACCGTCAGTCTCTGTGCCTTAGCACCTCACGCTGAGTCTCTGCCAGTTCGGTCCCACGAGTCAGCCGCTTCCTCCCTTCCACTTACACTGCATCATGGGCCCACAAGTCAGCCACTCGCGCATGGCCGGCTCTCTGTCAAGCGGGCCCGGCCTGTCTGTGCGATTAGCCTAGGATCAAAACAAAAACAAAAAGCGTAGAGTTGGATGAAAAGCGTACTTTCCATTTATGGCAATTTTCAATACTTACCATTTTTCAAACCCTAGCTTATTCAAATAGCTATTTCTTTTGCATTATAACTCCAAATGAGATGAAACAAATTTATAAAATCATCTAAAGTCTTATAGTTTCAGAATATACAAAAATATTAGGAAAGTGAGCACTGGGAAAATTTGAAATTCAAATTTAATGGAAAGGCCTAAATATATGTTGTTCATAAAAATTTTGGAAACAAACTCGGAATTGAATGAAACCAATTTTAATTGAATCCTTAGACTTTCAACAACTCAAATATATAAAAATATTTAGATCTGAACTTTGTTTGAATCATTTTCCATTAGAAGTTGCTCTCAATACTATAAATATTCAAAAATGTATAGTTTATGCAAAAGAAATCCAAAATGGGTAGAATTGATTTCTAAATACTAATATGTTAGTAGATTACCTGAGTATGCTAAAATACTTAAGAAATAATCTTGACTTGAAATGTTTCATGAACAGAATGTGATCCTAAAGTAGAAGATACAAATATATATATATATATGTGTATACGCATATATTGAGTAACTAGCAGTAGTACACATATGTATAAATGCATATATTTCAGATGGAATCATGAAAAGCTAATTTCATCGTATTCTTAAAGATAAGGCCATGTAGTTGGCAAAATGAACTAATTCGGATTTAATTTATGAAAGACTTTGATCTTCACATGCTTATAAATCATCTCGGATATAAGCCACATATCACGGAACCAACTTTAAAACACTCTTAGAGTCATCCCCTACTAATGCCAGAAAAATGAATGAATAATCATGTATAGTGCAGTCGCAAACTTAAAACCAAAACTGAATCTTTATCGCGTAGATTATAGACATACTTAAGCCTTTTCAGTAGCCTGTATAATATCTCGTCTAAATCTAAATTTTGTTAAGATCAACCCAGTATTGATCCTTAGGATTTGGACTACCATAATCTAGAAAAATATTCTTATTGCAGTTTACTTTTCATATAAATCCTATTAGTGCAATAACCCTAAGTGTTAATCGTACACTTCACCTTACTAATCTGATTCCTTGTAACGTAAACTTTAATATCATATAAGCTATTTCAACAATGAATATAATGTCTCGTCTAAACTCTAAAATTTATAAAATCAGCTTAAGAATGTTCTTCAAAGTAAATACTACCCTATTCTGAAGAAATAATCTCATTTCGTTATGCTTTGCATATAAATCCTATTAACAATATAACCTTAAGTATTATGATTTCTGAACTTCATAATATGAATAAACAAACTTAGCAATAATGAAGAATCTGTAGTTAAGATATTTGTATCACCAGAATCTTCTTAAAAACCATACATATAACCAATAACCTAACTTAACTGATCTAGCATATTCAAAACCGGTTTTATGCAAAATCAATTAAGGATTAATTTCTATTCATTCATATCATTCAACGAAGTAACTAATATCTGAATTCTATTAATCCAAATAATTTTAGCATCTAGAATTCAAAATTTTAAATACAAGAATACATAATTTTAGCCTCTTGAATCCGTAAAACAAGAATAGATAATCTATAAAGGAAATTGTGCATCGCTCAACTTGAAATCTATTATCGATATGAATGCTTAATCAACTGGAACACAAGAACGTGGAATCATGCAACTTAAACCCTAAAATATTCTTGTTTTCTTCAGTGAGTAGTTATTTGGTTTTCTATCTGTCTTCTTTTTGCTCTTATTGAAGTTTGTTATTTGCTATATTTCCATTGAATGACGTGTAGAACCCGACGTTCTACCTCCGTCGTCGACTACGTCAGCTACGACTTCGACTTCGTCGTAAACAACAAATAAGCAAGGCAAGCACCACCCTTTGATCATATTGATCCCAGTATTTAATATTCATTGTGTTTATTAAAATGTTTCATGCATGCGCTTATTTTCTGTAAATTCGCTATCTTGTGGTACTGGTAGTTATACCTATTGTCTCATGAAACTTCCTTAATAAGTATGGACATGTGAACATTGATAACTATAGATTAAGGATAGACATTACTTAATGTCATCATGGGTATATGCGATTACCTCTTAACCATGCTTACCCATGCTTTAGAACCAACGATGGAAATGATCAGATTAAAATTGTTTCTTGAGAAAGTGAAAATGTTGGTTATTACATTGTTGGTTACTGGTACTTTGATTAAAAACCCAAAATCAAAACTATGGTTTTGACGCTGGCGATTATTGGCAATAGCCGGTTGTGCAGAGGAAATGCATATAGTGTAGGGTAAAGTATCGCCGTGTTAGATTAAGGACCGAACATAGTGTTGTATGATCCAAGATAAATTCATATAACCACAAGTGCTGGGATGGGGCAGTCTTAAGCTAATTAAGTTATCTAGTTTAACTTTGCACATTGGTATGCCGAAGTAGTACGGGCTCTCCCTTCAAGGTTTGCTCGACGGGGTGCCCTCACCGAGGTGTTGGGAGCCACACTTGCCAATACAATGGTGTACACCTTGCCATGAACAGAAACGATGTGTTTGGGTGTTACATGGAAGGAACCACGTCTTGGGTGAGTGTTTCTGTTTCTATGGCGAGGGCTTAACGTCCTAGAATTGTGCAACGTTAACCTAGGTAATGTAAAGGTTTTCGTTATGAACATTCTGGCCGCATCGCTAAAGGTGCGTGAAACATGTGGTAAAAAGAAAAGATCATGACTTGTGGGTAAAGTTGTACACCTCTCCAGAGTGTAAATCTAATCGATTAGCCGTCCCCTCGGTTATGGGAAACTTGGTGAACTGGCACTAGTTAAAAGTTTTGGTATTTTCTAAAAATGGGTTTTGGTTTGAAACCTGTTTAGCAAATGTCACTTTATGTCAAAGGGCCGACATTGTTGGATTTCATGATCTGGATTATTCGTTGCTCGCGAAGGGCTGTGAGTATTACTTATGCTTTACTTATTTCTTATCAGTCAAACTTGCTCTTACAAATTCCGCTTGCAAATGACAACTTGATTTACAAATTCAATATTGTTTTATGCAAATTAACCGTAGAAGCATTTCCTTTCCAATGGCCTGTGTATATTATAGGTTTTGCTAAAGTCTTACAGAGTACATAAAGTACTCACCCTTGCTTAATATGTTGTTTTAGGTGGAAAAGTTAGCGAAATGTCGAAGATATCTTTCCGTCGCAGGTTGCGGGAATTTCAATGATGCAATCTTTCTAGGGATTATGCCTTATCAGCTACCTGCGGGTTTGATGGGCACACTACAAGATTTTGTTTTCTTCAGCCGTTATATAAATGCTCTGAGTTGTAAGATTTCTTTGTATAATAGTTTCTGCTTAATAATATGTTGTATGCTTGTGGTTCCAATTATTGAATATGTGGATACTAGCTACTGATCAATGGACTAGTACTATTTGCACATTAGATTTTCATTTTTGCATTTATGTGAAAATAGGGTCGCTGAGAAGCCTCCGTGGGGAGGCGATCGGTGGGGAAGGCCGCCGATGGGGAAGCTCCGGTGGGGAAGACGGCCGGTGGGGAAGCGCCAGAGGCGGAGGTGGACGTGGAGGCGCTAGGGTTTAGGTAGGCGGAGACGCACGAAATGAAATGAGAATTGTGACAAGTGCGGCAATAAATTTGTCCACATCTCTATCCGTGTCGGTTTTGTAATTGAACCGACACAATAAAGATGTTATCTCCATCGGTTCACTAAATAAACCGATAGCATTAGTTAGGAATCTGTGTCGGTTTTTATAATTGAACCAATAGCATTAATTCTGTTATCTCTATCGGTTTACTAAAAAAACCGACAGCACTAGTGTGTACGAATATGTGTTAGTTTTCGTAACTGAACCGGTAGCATTAATTCCACTATCTCTATCGGTTTACTAAAAAAATCGACAGCACTAGTGTGTATGAATCTGTGTCGGTTTTCGTAACTGAACCGATAGTATTAATTCTATTATCTCTATCGGTTCACTAAATAAACTGACAGCATTAGTGTATGAATCTGTGTCGGTTTTTGTAATTGTATCAACAGTAATAAGAGCAAGTACAATAGCAAAGCTAACTACTGACTAATAGTAAGCTAAAAGCCAGTTTATACAATAACTGTCTCTAAAAGTTGTCTCTAGATATTGTACAATAACTATCTTTTCTCTCTTGTATATAAATGATCTACCTATGCTCCCGTGCAAAGCTGGCTACTACTCCCTCCGTTGATAAATATAAGGCCTATAGTTTGAATAGTCTTGTTGAAAAATATAAGGCGCGCATGTAAATTTAATTGGTCTTTCCACATATACCCTTATTTATTCTCTCTCAACCATATGCATTTATTCATTACCACCTACACAAAGTATTATCTCTCATCTTCCAAGATAATTAAGAGGGATACGTAAGTCATTTCCTCTCATGTTTTCCTCAATTTCACCACAACCTTAATCCTTATGCCAAGTCAAAATACGCCTTATATTTATCAACGGAGGGAGTAAATAAGACTTAGCTCTCTTCTCTCTCCTCTTTTCTCACTCCTCCACATAGGCCAAAGCTGATGTGTACAGGCTAAAAACCGGCTGACATGATCTTATTGTACATGCCCTAACGATCTTATATCTATGTCGGTTTTCGTAATTTAACCGATAGTATTAATGCTATTATCTCCATCGGTTCACTAAATAAACCCACAGCATTAGTCTCTAGGAATCTGTGTCGGTTTTTGTAATTGAACTGACAGCATTAATTTATCTTTATCGGTTGATTAACTAAACCGACAGAAATAGTTTGTCTATTTGTATCGGTTAAGTAATTAAACCGACAGCATTGATGTAGGAATCTATGTCGGTTCACTAAACCGACAGCATTAAGCTGTACATCTATGTCGGTTTTATAATCAAATCGAAAGCATCAAGATATCTGTGTCGGTTTTTGTAATTAAACCGACAGCATTAGTAAGCAACAGCATTAGGACACACATTAGCATTTCAACAAAGAAAGAAAAGACCATAACTTTTGCAAACATGGTTGAAATTGTTTGAAATTTTGCAAAAATATACTTTGGGATATTGCAAACCTTTTTCAAAAAGAATTTTTTAGAAAAAGAGTCAGCATTGAAAAGATATGTCAAATTTCACTTCGTAGGCATGATTTTCACTGCAAACCTTTTTCAAATAAAGTCCCAAGTTTTTTGAAAATTTTCAGAAATGAACTTTTGGCTATTTAGAAGCTAGCTTTCCCAGAAATGATTTGATATAGTAGAATGGCTTCTTTTTCTTGCAATAAGTAGCTACATACCATAATCCAATGACAAAAATTGTGAAAGTTTATTACAGAGGCAAGTCTCAGTATTATATAGATAACACCATGTAATTGCAGGACAACAGCACATGAACAAACATATTTCTTACATCTTTCTCAGGTTTTATGAGCTTCTAGAAAGTGCTATAATTCCATAAGACATTGAAATGTGTCGACCAATAAACAGAAGCTAGTATCATCATTAAGACAATGAGATAAAAACATGAAAGTTCAAACACATATAAGCTTAAGTACACATCACAATCGGTTCTCACTTAAAAAGCGATAGTGATGAGCACATGCACATCACTATCGGTTCTTTTGTGAGAACCGATTGTAATGTGCCCACTGCTACATCACAATCGCTTCTAACCTAAGAACCGATAGTGATTATTATTAACACCCCTCCTAAGTCATCTATCACAATCGTTTTTCCTAAAAACTTAAGAACCGACTCAGGTGAAATGATAGTGATGTACCATTCTGTAGTAGTGGTGCGATATTCGATAAAAAACATTCAGTACCGTATCGATTCCACCCTATATTCGCTTCAAATTCATGACCGATATTATCCACGTTGTATTCGTATCGACACTGTCAGTATTCGACTCCGAGTCTAACAAAAAATATGGTTTATGATACGAAAAGAGTGATATCCAATTAAATTCAAGCTGATTGCACCCCTATGATCATGGTTGAGGCTTGCCTCTACCATGTCATCCGACCAAAAATGGAAAGGAATACACTAGCACCATCATCAGCAGCTCTTCTCTTACTTGAAGAACAATACCAAATATGCAAAGGATATATAAACTGTTATATAGTTGCAAGCTACCGCTAGACACCACAAGCATTTGGTGCTGCTGAGCTAAGCACGACGCCATGAAAAGAAGTAAAAAAAAAATACCAACATAATCTGATAGACCATGTGATGAGGAGCATATATGCATGCAATGCACTGCAACTCAGAACAAGGAAACAAAAGCAGATGCACGAGCCTATCGATCGAGCCCAGCACATCTCACCTGATGCACGAGATGCGACTGTAAACCTGACTGATGAGTTGTAGCTTCAGTGTTGCTAATAATGCCAAATGATCGGTGTAGCGACATCTTATATAGAACCCAGATCAGATCGTCTATTTCTAAGCCAAAAAATCAGTGTTTCCCTAGGCGGGTCCGGCACCTAGACCACCTAGGTGCTCAGCGGCGGACCTCCGCCCCGATTCTGCACTTAGGGCGTCTAGGCGGAGGGAACGCCTAGGTGGTCCAAGGCGGCAGCTAGGCGGTCAGGCAGAGCTAAGCACGGCGGTTTCTCGGCAGCGGAGAGGTCCCCTGGGTGGCCGTGTCAGGTTCTTCAAAGTGGAGCGACTGTGTTCAAAGGGAACCCATTCACTTAGGGTTCGGTCACCGCCGCAGCAGCAAGTTGCCGCACAATCCCCTTCTGCTCGACGCCGCCAGTCACCGCAGACGGCCAAATTGACATCAACGCCGACCGCTACCTCTTATCCAGGCTCGATTCAACCTCTCGCCGGTGCAACCTCCGCTACTCCCGCCTCCGCTGCTCCAGCCCTCCGTTGCTGCTCTGTCAGGTACCTATATGTTGTTGTGTGTGTGCTCTGCTTGCTGCTTCTGTGTGCTGTGTGTGTGCTCTGCTATGTGCTGCTGATGCTGCTTGCTGAAGTGCTCTGTGTTGTCGAGCTGCTGTTCTATTCACCGGGCTAGGCACTAGGCGGCCTGCCATTGCCCATCTAGCGTCTAACGCCTAGGGTAACACTGCAAAAAAATCCAAACATTTTGGTAGAATCCCAAGCATAAAAAAAATCTGTTCCATACAGAAAAAGGAAACGGTGAAGTGCACAAAAGAAGGACAAATGTGCAATATTCTGCTAAGAACCCTTGCAAAATGCAAAACCAATCACAGGTCAACAGACCGCACAACAGTGAAAATATTGCCAACATTCTCTAATAAATCAAACAGAATATCAGATTAAAAATCTTAACACATTTGTTGGCGTCAAAAACTTGAGGTAGGGTTTCTGACAACAGCACATCAGGCGAACACCTGGTTCAGAGCGTGTCAGTCGATTTGACCTGGATCGACAAGGTAAAAACAATAAAATTTACTCCAAGCCGATCGTCAATATCAATTGGCTTAAACTTAATCAGCCTGAAGCCGATCAAGATTAAAGTATCAGGATAAATCTAATTTAGCCGATTAAGGCTAATCAGAGGGTAAAGGTAGATCGATTCTGAAGAAGGCGATGCGCAACAAAATCAGAACAAATCGAACCTGGGGTGTAATTGACGAAGATCAATAATCGGCGATGCGCAACTTTATTGATCAGGATCGATTACAAAGGCTAAACTACAAGAACTACTCCTAGTCGACAGGAAAAAGTAAAAACCGGTTGATTGTATTGTGTTGATGATGATTTCGCAGCTCGCTTTGGTCCTTCTTTTATACCCTCGGTCGATAGTGTTCTGTTACAACACGCTTCAAGTCCGTATCCGTATCGGCCTTATCTTTGAACGGTTGTTTCCCTAAAAAATCTCGCAGTCACCAAATATCTCAGATTCTTTCCAATCCTCGGTTAATTTTCGTATCTTTGCCTGATTCGATGAACTTGCCTATTTTTGGTGCAAACATATGCCCCCCATTTTTGAGAGATGACTTGTCATCTGTCAAAAATCACAATTATCGGCTTGTTCAATCGGCTAACATTTGATCTTCACCCATTAATTGCCGCTTTATTTGCGCCGTAATTTTCTGACATGCTGGTAGTGCGTTTTAACGCTCACGCCCTTTGAGATTCACTTCCGCCGCTTCAAATTTTTACCATGCTATAAAACGGGTCCCCACTCGGTCATTCCTCGCGCAAGCAAGCTCTCTCGACCCCAAACAATCGGCTTTTGCTTACCCTTTGCTCAGTTTCCATCAATCGGCTTGCACCTCTCTTCTCCCATCGGCTTGCTAAGATCGGCTGAAATGGACGCGAGTCAGGTACTCATTCCGATCCCTAACAGTAAAGATCAGTACTTCCTTGGTCCGATAGGGAACCTAGATGCCAAAGACGGTTATTAGTCGATATTCCCGCCTTCCTCTATCGGCTCTGCATTCAACATAGAGAGTGGGAAAAAGCTTGAGGCATGGCCGATAGCCGCTTAAGGGGTGGAGATCTTGGTATATTCGTGGGCTGCTCAAAAAAGAGAGGAATGGGAAAAGATGGGTATAGCTGAGTGTATCCCTCTCTCACTAGCCGATCCAGAAGCCAATGAGCCCTTAGTGGACACGGCCTGTTATTTCTGGTCGGAGACCTTCAATGCCTTTTTGTTCCATACTGGTCCCATCGGCCCAACCCTCATGGACATAGCCCAATTGTGTTGCCTTAGGCGGATGGTGAGCGGATATCGCTTTTAGTGGCAAACCAAATACAAGCTCATTCAATCCAAAGGAGAAGGCTGGCGCAAGTACATTGATAACAATAATAAAGTGAACGGGCCGATATCAGATGAAGAACATGTTGCTTTCCTGAACTTATGGTTAGACCGATTTTTGTTTTGTGGTGCTTCTTTAGGACCAACACAAGTGTATCAGTTGATGGCAGAGCGGTTGGTAGAGGGCCGTCGGCTAGCATTGGGAAAGATGTTCCTTGGAGCAGTTTGTCAAATGATGCATGTAATTAGGAGTCGGCTTTTTACTGGTTTTGCCAAATTTTGCGTCGACAACGTAGGAGGTCCTCTCTGGTTCATACAGATGTGGTTGTATCTTTATTTAGCCGATCCTTCAAATTGATCCATCGGACGACTCGGCATTCCCTCGTGAAGATACACGAGAAAATGTAGCACGAATCCGAGCCACCGATTTTATGGCGAAAGATACATAATGTGCTCTGTAGCAAGAAGATATCTCCATCGGCTGAAAAATATTTATCTTTCTTCCTAACTTGGATAGTAATGATTTTAGCCAACAAGACTTCTTGATTATACCAATGCAAACGATTTTGAATGGCCATCATTTCTTCATCCGGATTCGGATATTCGTAGATGCCCGAATCGACTCTAGATTTCTTCAAGTTTTTATTTCTCCCAAGATCTTACATGTCGGCTTTAATATAAGAAATCGTACCTTTCAAATTTCTTCCTATGAATTTTATCATCCTTCCATTTTTGCCGCATAACTAGGTTTTGGCCAAGTGATCCCTAGTCTCCCACTTCTCGACTTGGTTCACCTAGACTAGAGTGAGATCTTTAGCTGCAGCCAATATGGTCTTGGAGATAGCCGATGACTTGCGATCAAATCTTTGCCACATTTTGTCTTGAATAATCGTCGATCCACCGATTTTCTCAGATGGTGGTCTTCAATTGCAAATGCACTTCTCTTAGATCGCACTCCATCGGCCATTATTAATGCCCTTTTCCCGAGACGCCTCGAGCCGATGGTATCTTCTGATAACAGCTCAAGTGACGAATCGAGCTCGAGATATGATAATACTAGTCTTGTAGATATTACTGGCGAGGTATTAGTCGATTTTTAACTTTTCTTTATCGTAGCCTATATGAATGTCTCATTGGCTTTATCCTCTTTTCTTTGCGCACTAAAGTCTGCGGTAAGAAGCCGATCGACGCCCCTTCGCTAGTAAAGAAAAACGACCATACAAGGCAACTGCACTTACTGGATATACTTCTGGTTCCTTGGGCATTCAAAGCCCATCATTGTCCGATTTGGAAAGACAACAACAACCAAGTAAGTTATGTTTAACCATCTCTTGTTTCTTTTTAGTTTCTTCATTTTTAGTTTCTTCATAAACTAACTTTCTAGCCGATGGATCTTCAGAGAAGAAGAAGCCGAAGTCAACTAAAGTTGTTGCCAAGAAAAAACACTCTAAGCCACAAGAACAAAGTGGCGAAAGTTCACCGCAGACGGATCGCCTCATCGCTCGGTATTTGTCTATCTCAAGATTTAAGGATCTTGATTTAGTCCATCGGTTTTCATTATATTCTATCTTCTTCCACCTTTACCGCATCGGCACAAGTGGCCAACATCCCGCAAGCTTGCGGATATATCGCCAAAGAGCCGTTGCCTCTCACCGATGCCGCCAACAACCATCGCCGCTTCCAGACATCCGATCCATCCAACATCCTTGGCTTCAACTTATCCGATTTGGATGATCCGAGATTTTGCGTGCGATGATTACATCTCCGCAATTCAAAACATCATCGCGGTCTCAAAAGACGCTGTCACGCGGTTTCATCGGCTCTCGCATGCAAGACCGCCTCAACAAGCTATTTGATTTAGTGTCAAGGCCGCAATCGGAGATTTTAAATAATAATCACCGATTCGAGACGCTATGGCTGCGCTTGAGGCCGATTTACCACCAGCGCTATGGCCGCACCGCTGAGGTATGCCATTTAGATGAGAAAAGACGCCGTGGAGGCAAACAAGAAAGGAAGAAAAGAGAGCACCCAAGAAGCCACCAGAGAATCCTTGACAAAATGGTTGCGAGACAAAGGCGAAGAAGAAAAGTTTGATGCCACTATGGATTCTCCGAAGGTACCAAATCTTCTCTTCAAAAGCTGAAACCACTAAGAAATTTCTTGAAGATGAACTGTCAAAGACGGTGAAGCTTATCGCAAGGTCAAGATTCCTTTCAAAAAACATCATCGGCCGCCAAGGAGCGTAAGATTGAAATAGCATCACCGTGGCAGCCTTCAAGGAGCAATCGCCAAACTCATACCCATCCTGCAATGCAGCAGAAGATGACAAGATCTTGGATGAGGTACAAGAAACAATTGCCAAGGCACTGGAGCAATCGGGCTTTAGGGGCACGATCAATGTCTCCGACCAATATTCCCGGATGTAATATTTGAGTGGTTGTCCCAAAACTTATAAATACTCAATGTCTCATGAATGCTTTGTAATTTTGCCATGTTTACGATCGGCTATTTAACCGATTCGTATTTTACTTATATTTCGAATTTGTAATCTTTTCACCGATTAACAACATTGTGTTAATCTCGGTTCAACATATATTCAATCGGCTAGGCTCCAATCCAAACACTAGGGTAGTATTTCTTTAAGTATTTCCCATTAATTGCTTTAGGCAACACATACCCTTCTAACGCTTCTAGCAAGTACGAAGTTTCACGACTAGCCGATTAATTTTATATGGCCCTTCCCACGTAGGTGACCATTTTCCAAATCGGTTATCTTCGAGCCAACAGCAATATTGTTTTCCATACCAAATCGCCAAATCAAAAGACTTAGGCATAACTTTTTATTATATGCTCTTGCAACTCGATCTTATTCCTTTTAAGCCGATCAAGCGTAGATAAACGTAACTCCGCTTAATTCATCCAAGTCATCGACCATTAAATCATTGTAATCTTGAGCCGACAAACCATTTTTCAGATCGACTCAATATTGATCTCTACGCGTAACGGCTTCTTGTCCATACACCAATTGGTAAGGTGAAAGTTTTGTCGCCCGTGATAAGATAACCGATAAGTCCAAAGTGACTCGATAGAGTCGAATGCCAATTCCTTGGCTTCTCATCAATTTTTCGCTTGATCAATTTGATTAGCGCTTTATTAGACGACTCGCTTGTCCATTAGCCTGAGCATAATATGGCGAAGAGTTTAACAATTTGATCCCTAAACTCGTCGCGTAACTCAAAACTCATTTGACATGAATACCGTGCATCTTGGTCGGTCGTGATTGTTTGCGTATTCCAAACCGATGGACGATATGTTCATTCACAAAACTAATCGCTTCAACATCGTCACCTTTTTAAGTGGTATAGCCTCGACCCACTTTGAGAAATAATCGGTTGCGGCCAAAATAAACTTATGGCCTTTACTCGAGGCAGGAAATATTTGGCCGATTATGTCTATTCCCCAACCTCTGAACGGCCAAGGTTTGATAATTGGATGTAAAGCCGATGCTGGTGCTAATTGTATGTTGCCAAACTTTTGACATGTCTGACATCCTTTGTAATATTTGAAGCAATCTTCTAGCATCGTCGGCCAAAAATAACCTGTCCGTCTGAGCATCCATTTCATCTTATGTGCCGATTGATGAGAACCACAAATGCCTTCATGCACTTCACCCATCGCCACTCGTGCTTCTTCACTTCAAGACATCTTAACAACAAGCCCTCCATAGTCCGATAATACAAAGATATCGTCCATAACAACATACTTCAATGCTTATTGCCAGATCCTTCGCTCCGCCGGCTTAGATGGGTCGACTAGATAATCTTTAATCTGTGTTCTCCAATCAGCAATATTTGCGAACATGACCGCTTTGCTCACTAGTTCGGTCTCGACTTTGGTCAAAATCCTTATATCCTCGATGCTTGCCGAGCTAAAGATTAGCTCTATCGCTCAATTCATGAGGAATATGACCGATAGAAAATGAAGTAAAAGAGCCGATAATCTCTAAACATTGTTCTAAATATTTCAGAGTATTTCATCCCGACATTGGTATTCTCCTTTATCTCATTGTACTACCAATAGTGAATCACCATATGCCTCAACAAATCTTACTCCAATATTTTCTAACAACAAGAAGCCTTTGAGTAACGCTCAGACTTTCGGCTGGTTGTTGGAGCATCGGCTATTTAGCCGGAATGCAAATTCAAAACTATGCCCTTTGGGTGAAGTAAGTACAATACCGATACCATCACCTTCCTCACATACTGATCCGTCAAAGAACAGTTGCCATGGTGCTACCAAGACTAGGTTTGCTGATGTGTCATGTCCTGTTATAAAATCGGCTAGGACTTGTCCTTTGACTGCTGGCCGATTCGTATGATAAGTCGAACTCGACCAAGGCGTAAGCCCATTTGCCAAGTCGACCTCGCAGAATTGGGCCGATAATATATATTTTATAACATCGGTTTTGCAGATGACCTTACAAGCCGATGCTAATATGTAGTGCCTCAGCTTTGTGCACAAGAAGTACAAGGATAAACATAGTTTTTCAATAAAAGGGTACGACTTCAAGGCCCAAAGAACCGTCGGCTTAAATAAAAGATAACCCTCTCTTTACCATGCACTTCTTGTGCCAAAACAGCTCCAATAGTATCTTCTTCGGCCGAGACATATAATCTGAAAGGAATCCCTTTTTGTGGTGCAGCCAAAACTGGAGGGTTGGACAAATACCTTTTGACTTCGTTGAAAGCTTTCTTGCGATCGGCTCCCCATATAAATTCTTCATTGTCCTTCAACTTCAGTAATGGAGTAAAGGCACGAATTCTACCAGAGAGGTTCGAGATGAACCGACGGAGATAGTTAATTTTGCCGATCAACTTTTGTAATTCATTTTTGCACATTGGTGGTTCAGTATTGGCTATGGCCTTGACCCTCGTTTTGCTGACTTCGATTCCTCTTTCATGTACCATAAAGCCTAAAAACTGCCCAGCCGACACGCCGAATGCACACTTGTAAGGATTCATCTTCAAATCGTGCGATCTTATGTTTTTAAACACCCTCTCTAAATCGGCCAAATATTGGAAATCGTCTGCAGACTTTACTACTACATCGTCAATATATATTTCGACAATGTGGCCGATTAAATCATGAAAGATCAGATTCATTGCCCGATCGATACGCTGCTCCAGCGTTTTTCGCCGAAAGTCATTATCGCCCACTCGAGCAGTCCTATTGCACCGTGACATCCAAAGCTGTTTTTGGTATATCGGCTTCGCCATGAGTATCCGGTTATACCCTGCGTTACCATCTAGAAAACTTATGATTTTATTCCCGATGCAAGATCAATAAGCATGTCGGCTATAGGCATCGGGTATTCATCTTTTGGCGTCGCCTTGTTCAAATCTCTAAAGTCGACGCATACTCGAAGTTTTCCATTTTTCTTCATGACTGGAACGATGTTTGAAACCCACTCTGCGTATCGGCAAGGCCTGATAAACTTTACTTCCAACAATCGTTCTATCTCTTCTTTTATAACCTGGTACAAGGCTGGATTAAAACGCTCGATATCGTTTAACGGCCGATAGCCCGATTTTATAGGTAGGCGATGTTCCGCCAGTTGACGGCTTAATCCGGGCATCTCATGATACTCCCAAGCGAAACAATCCTTATAATTTCTAAGTATTTTTATTAGCTTTTCCTTGTACTTTACATCTAAACTTGCACTAATAAAAGTTGGTCTTTTCCTATCCCCGCTACCTATATCGACTTCTTCAAGCAAATCGGTGGATGTGAACCCTTGACCTAACTTTTCAATTTCTTCAAAATCTTCTATGGCTTCGCAGCTATCCGTTATTTGCCGATAGCTTTGCATTTTGTCTTGCAGCGCTTTCAATGTTTTTTCTGTCCCCATCGTCGTACCACTTCGTTTGCTCGATCAAAGGTGCCAGGCTTGACACTGATCGGCGTGAGCCCTGATTTGCTTACGCATATGAAATCGCAATCATCCAGCGCATTGCCCGATATGCAGCCAACTTCTTCGTGTTGCCAATTCGCGTCGGAACTAGCCATGGTGATATGAGCCGATGTGTCAGCCGCAACGACCTCAACTTATTCTCCGTTCCATTGGACAAGCGCTTGATGCATAGTCGATGGGATACAGCAGTTAGCATGGATCCAATCCCGACCGAGCAGCACACTGTAGTTTCCTTTGGCGTCAATCACAAAGAATGTTGTCGGCAAAGTCTTGCTACCGACAGTCAGTTCTGTGACCATGACACCTTTTGCCTCTGTAGGGTCGCCTGTGAAGTCATTCAGAACCATATTAGTTTTGATCAAATCCTCATCAGACTTACCCAATTTCTTGCATGTTGTGTACGGCATCAGGTTCACCGTGGCGCCTCCGTCTACTAGCATCCTTGATATCGGCTTGCCATTTATATACCCTTTCAGATACAATGGTTTCGATGCCGATGATCATCTTTGGTTTTCAAAGATGGCGTTACGCACGACGAGCACACCGGTGAGCAACCGCCTCTTTGGCCGGTTCGGTTCGACTTTGAATTCAAATTGTAATATGAACACCATGTTAATATCCATGGAGGCGTGTCATCTCAATCATGGAGAATCAAGTCATCACCGATTCAAATCTTCTTCGCTTGTTCTTTTCTTCTCCATTCTTTTTGACACATTTGATCGGACGGTTCGTTAAACACTTCGCCTCTCTCTCTCTCGCGTCGCCTCACGAATCTCTTGCGCCCTTAGCCTCTGAGCCGCCGTCGTCGTTGTGATCGGCTTAGGCCAGATGGACACCACCTGGGTTTGGGTTCCACCGGCTTTCGTATTTGACCAGCCAAATCTTCTTGACTAAAACTGGGCTTGTGTGTCTTGACTTGGCTTGGTTCTAGATTCGGTTTAGATATTCTCTCGTGGACCGCCTTCGTGACTTCGCCTCGCTCTCGACCGCTCGGATAGCCTATCTCTGGCCGATTGCCTTGGCCAATTGTCTTGGGGATAATGTTCCATCGGGCAGGTGTATGGTGATGGCAACGCTACTCCTCTTTCCCAGCAAAACTGCCAAAAGGGACATCTTCTATGTGCCCTTTCCACATTCTCGGTGCGGTACAAGTTATCCGACCGGTGAGCCTTATACCGTGGTCGGCTATTCATCCTTTCGTATTTCTCCATTAATTGTAAAAATGTTGGTCCCGACCTTTTCGCTGGCTGCCTTAATGGAGACTTTTCTGCTTTGTACCATTTACCTACCTGAGGATTCCCTTTGGGTTTGATGGTTCTTGAATTTTTTCCTTCACTATCGGCTTCTATTTGTAAAGAGCCGATTGTAATCTTCAGTGTTTGATCACCGTTCGAGCTTTATTGGATGTTGACTTGTCGATCCTTTTTATGCTCGCCTTGCATCGCTCTTTTCCTTTAGCCAACAACGTATCATGTTGATAGGAAACGGATCAACATCAACCCGCATGGTCGGTTCATCGGCAAACTTCAACCGACCATCTTCAATAGCGCATCTAGATCGATTGACGAAGTATATTGCGCCATTAGTGTTATGCGAATAAGAATGATGCCACTTGCAATACCGCGCTTTTTGATCTCATCCGCGATGGTATCACATGTCCCTCCGGCAATCGTATTATCTTTTCTTGCAGAAGTAAATCAAAAATACGATCGCACTTAGAAACATCAAAAGAGTACTTAACTTCCGACTTGTTCCTAGTCGGCTTGAGCCAAGAACAGACTAAGGATTTCTTGGATCCTTTTACCCATTCGACTATGTTTATTTCTGCTTCCTCGTCGTCCGACGAATCACTAGGGCAATATTCAACCATATTGACCTTGGCCTTATCCCTTTCCTTGTTATTGCTATTTTTGAATCTATCTTTGAATGCTTTGTTATCAGTGAATCGGCTTTCTTGAGCCGATACGCGATGCAATAAGTGGCTAAGGTCAGTGAATTCTTGGCCTCCAAACTTTTCCCTAAGCGCGGATCAAACCTTGAAATGCTAAATCGGCAAGTTGGTTGTCGCAACGTAACGCTAAAACACCGATTCTGATTTCTCTAAACCTCTTGATGTAATCCGTCATCGATTCCCAAACTTTTGGCGCACGTAACTCAAATCAAATTCTAAGCTCCAAACCGCTCAAAAGAAATATTCATGGAATCGGCTTTCCAAATCGCTCCATAAATGGACCGAATTCGGAGGTGAACAAGTAAACCATGTAAATGCTGCCCCGGATAAAGACAATGGGAACAACCTAATTTTAAGCCCATCGGATTGGGCCGCTTCACCGCATTGCGCGATAAAGCGTCCGACATGCTCCAGGGTGGTGATAGAATCATCCCCGGAGAATTTGGTAAAGTCCGGGACTCTGAAATTGTGAGGGTAAGGCATGCGATCAATATAATCAGGGTACGGCTTTCTATAGCCGATCACTTTTCCTTTTGGTTGTATGCCAAATTGGTCTCTTAAAACGGCATGATCCGATCGGTCCAGCTTGGCATTATCGCCACCGCATAGCAGTGCCCTTGATAATGTCGGTCAAAATCGGCACCCTGCCCCCCGAGCGTAAGCTCGGGCTGCCAATTGTGCTGTGCCGTCGTCATACGACAATACTGATCGCGTTGATTATGTCTGGTTTGAGTTTCTGGTATTGGAACAAATGGCTCAGAGTATGTTACTACCCCGTGGACTGGGTTCCTTTGCAAGGTAGATTCTTTTGGGAATCTCTCTGAGCCAATCTACCGTGAAACCGTTGAGAAAAAGCGTAGAACGGAGCCGATGGCGGCAAATTGATTGACGCATCCAACCTAGCGGCGTCGGTATAGGCATGGTAATGACTCACCCCACTTGACCGAGGGTCCCTAGGCAATATGACCGTAGGTTGTGTGGGCATCATTGTAGGAGGTGAGTCATAGCCGATGGTTTGGGATCGCTATCGTGCTCGCGTGTTCGTGGATAATCGAGAAAACAGGTAATTTGGCGAGCTTGCAATGGATCTAGCGACTTCCGACGAGGCTAACTCTGGGCTATAGATTTAACGCTGTTCGTTATCATCGGCTTAAGCGTTGTCACTAGAGCCGATGATTGATTTATTAAAGCGTGGTGCACAGATTGATTAATCATAGCCGATAATTTAGCTTGAGCAGGCAGATATCGGCTTACTAGTTCAGTGACACCCGCATCTCCCATGGCATTGACCGTCGGCAGGGCGGATTTTGAGTGACGCCACGTCTTGTCTTCTGATAGCAACTTAGCATCATCTCTTCCAGCGCAGCCTTCCGAGCTTCAATTTCTTGGCGCTGTTCCGCGGATAAATCGTCCATTGTTGGGACGATTATAGCTTCTGAGTTGAGATCTGATGGTGGAATCGACTTCCCTGATGAAGACATTGCGAGTCCCACCGGCGTGCAAAGTGTGTTACGCCAAAAACTTGAGGTAGGGTTTCGACAATAGCACACCGCATTTAATACCGTTCAGAGCGTGCAATCGATTTGACTCGAATCGACAAGGTAAAAACAATAAAATTTACTCCAAGCCGATCATCAATATCAATCGGCTTAAACTTAATCAGCCTGAAGCCGATCAAGATTAAAGTATCAGGATAAATCTAATTTAGCCGATTAAGGCTAATCAGAGGGTAAAGGTAGATCGATTCTGAAGAAGGCGATGCACAACAAAATCAGAACAAATCGAACCTGGGGTGTAATTGACGAAGATCAATAATCGGCGATGCGCAGCTTTATTGATCAGGATCGATTACAAAGGCTAAACTACAAGAACTACTCCTAGTCGACAGGAAAAAGTAAAAACTGGTTGATTGTATTGTGTTGATGATGATTTCGCAGCTCGCTTTGGTCCTTCTTTTATACCCTCGGTCGATAGTGTTCTGTTACAACACGCTTCAAGTCCGTATCCGTATCGGCCTTATCTTTGAACGGTTGTTTCCCTAAAAAATCTCGCAGTCACCAAATATCTCAGATTCTTTCCAATCCTTGGTTAATTTTCGTATGTTTGCCTCATTCGATGAACTTGCCTATTTTTGGTGCAAACAACATTGCATGAGATATTATGCTTTCATGCATTTTCAGTCAAATCTTTTGAGTCTGCCACGTATAGCTGAAGGGCTGACCCTAACAACTGCAGTGCCCAATTTTTATATAATGCACACTGGATGGCAATGCACCCTAGCTAACTTTATGCACTGCTAAAGATATGCCATCATAACTTATTTATTAGCTTTCACCAAGACAAAGATGTCCATTGCTTATATGGCAGCTGGATGAAGTAATTCAGGTTCCATAAAGTTTATGGTTAATGTGTTGACTCCCAAGCATCATCTTAATACATCATGCACCTCAGCATAGCAACTAAGAGCTCAAAAGTATAAAGTACCATTGTCTCTGAGGATATTATAGTATCGGACATGAACAGACAGCAAATATGCTAGAAACAGGATTTAACTATAATTTTTAGGTTCAAGTCCAATAAAGATCTAACAAAATAACTTTCTATATCCATTATGTCAGAGATTGGTACCCTCGCCACGTGTTAGCGTCCCCCTGGAGCCTCTTGGTGGCTTTCCGCGGGTCCAGAGGCTCATCTCCGACCTGAGAGGCGCTCTACCGATGCTCGGGCTCGGGGCCAGCGAGCTCGGACACAGACGCAAGGGCAGGCACCATCCACCTCGACCTCGACGTCTCGACCTCAACACCCCCACGATCTTCAGAGAAAAAGGCATCTGTAACATTTTATTTATCTCGTGTAAAAACTCTCTTCTGCGTGGGAATCAGAGCTCTACCTGCCCCTGTGTGGGAACTAGGGTTCAACAGCTCCCGTCAAGCTCTCAACAGCTCCCGTCAGGCTCCCAACGGCTATTGACGCCTCTCGTCAGCACCCGTCAATTCACCATGGGCTCCTAGCGTGAGCCTCGGGACCAAGCAGCAAGGCTCCCGGAGGGCTACAAAAGCAACGAATCGCCCCAACCAAAAAGAGAAGGACCCCCCTGACCCAAAAATAGAAGAAGCAACAAGACGCAAAACGCGCAACACACGGCAAGAAAAACAACTGAGCGACCCCTGGCTCGAGTCCTGTTTGTACCCTCACACAGAACCACATACACACCTTTCGCCTCAGGGTAAGACTGGAGTAGAGCTATTACCCGACCTCGGGGGCTCGAACCAGTATAAACCTCGTGTCTGGTGTCTCTTCCTCGACGATCTTCCCACGACGCTAGCACCTCCGAACGAGCACGACTTCAGGTCCCGCTCCCGAAAACGATCTCCTTGCATCCCCTTTCTTCGGTCAACGGTCCCGATCGTCGACACATTACATAGGTAAAAAAGGAAACATTACATGTGTCGTTTCTCTAAGCACTACAAAAGATAAACACTGTACTAAATCGGCTGAACGCAGAAGAAAATTTCCAGCAGAAATTATGTTCCTTCATTGGTAGATGATATCAGGAAGTATTGTATGCAATCAAGCCTTTTTGTGCAATCGTAGTGCAATTCAACTAAACACATCACAAAAAATTCGGACAGGAAGTTGTAGATGTACTTCATGGTTTACTCTACCTATGTATAAAATTTCATGTTCAAATTCATTTTATATTGAGTAAAAAAAGAGAATTTTGACAAATTTGAACTCTTTTAATATTTGTCATATTTTTCTGTTTTGGGGCACAATTAATATAGAATGAATATGAACTTGGAATTTTATACACAGGTAGAGTAAGTTTAGAAGTAGATCTACAACTTTTTTAAAAAAATTGCGACGATGTTTAGTTAGATGGCACCATGGTTGCACGAAAAAGTTTGATTGCATACAATACGTTCCTGATAAAATCAATGTATTTGTGTCACCAGCAGAACTCCTAAATATTCAAATCACTAAGAAGACCAACCTATCTTCAATGGACAAAAGAATACCTTCATAACACTTCAGCAAAAAAAATACAATTCCTTTTACATTTTTCAAGGAATAACTGAATCTGATTCATTGGAACGTTATTACAAATCACAAACCGCATGAATCCGTCCCATAGAAACAAAAAAGCTGGGACTTAAAAAGAACAAAATTCTTGACCTCCAAAACATGATGAAAATTTTAGAAAGCTGAAAGCTTAAGTATAATTATGGTTCAAAATACTTCCCATCGAATACTAAAGTATCTGATTCCGCATTACATGCTTGATGTGTTGCCTGCAACTAGGATTTTTTTCACTTACATGCTTATTACCAACAAGTTTCAGTTTCATACAATCATCCTTTCAAACAAGGCCACCACAGTACCAGAATTCCACATTTCACTTCCTGTCCACCAGGTAGCAAGTTCTGGAAATCAAGCAGGTCATTTGCCTTATCAAATCAGAATTTTCAGTTTTGTTGAGCAATTCAAGATTGTTAGCATTGAAAACTTTGTTAACATTATTAATAGAAACAGTGAAAGAAATTGTGCTGTTTTGGCCTGGATCTAGAATCCTGACTGAACACAATAAATTTTCCAAAAAAGAACAGAGGTTGCATTTAATTATAAATTATTCAAGGGTCTCAAAAGTGTATGTCCTTCAACCATGCTAGCCGATTTCTTCTACAAGGATGTCTATTGAGGTGCTACCAACATCAATACATGTCAAGATACCGGTACAAGATGGCTGTATTAATAGCATGCTATTATATATACATACTTTTTGAGTAAGACCATAGAATCAAATACAATTATTTGAACATAAGTAATAAGTTATTAAGAGAGACATGATCAAACTATTGAGCAAATATGACTGAGAAATGTCGATATGAATCAATTTCACCGCAGTGCCAAAGGAAACATGAA
This sequence comes from Otatea glauca, assembly GCA_036346275.1. NCBI lineage: Eukaryota > Viridiplantae > Streptophyta > Magnoliopsida > Poales > Poaceae > Otatea > Otatea glauca. The sequence goes on along the minus strand of JAYEVK010000359.1, from coordinate 37,462 downwards.
GGTCTATTCTACCAAATATATACCAGTGTCAGAAGGGTTGCAGCGTAAAAATGATTTCTAAATCCAAACATTCACAGTAGTGTTGCAATATGTGATCTAGACCCAAGTCCCAAAGATGGTACAATACCCTGGAGAAGTAATTGAAACCTAGCTCTCTACAAATACTCAGGCTATCAGTAAGATTCTTATTCTAGAAGTACAGGAACTTGTTAGATTCCAAAACAGGGGCAAGTGTCAATCCAACACTGGAACTGAAGAATAAATTAATGGTCAAATCTGCTTCTATGTAACTCTATATGTTCAAGATAACCCATCTTTAGTGGGAAAAGAATGTACAAGTCCTGAGATGTAATATCAGAATCTTACAGGATGAATTATTTAATCATAAAATAAATAAACAAGTATATTACTATATCATATTACAATATTTACGAGAATCTACAAGAGCAGAAAGAAAGATGTACAATGACCTGAAAGGTTCTTTTAAGTGTCCTGCAGCAATGAAACCAACACTAGCCAAAGGTCATACTCATATTCCTTTGAAGGTGGATTGTTATATAAAAGCAAGCCACTTCACTTCACGGGTAGTGCGATTTGAGAGGAATACAAAGTCAATGTCTCTTAGTGCGACTGCTGTAACTTCAAGGCTAGTCCAAGCTGAAGGTTATCTGCAGGCAGAGTGAAACAATGGTCAGAGGGAAGGTGCAAATGCGACGAATTGAGACCTCATCCACAGACAGGTAGCACTCTGCAAGCGCCGGGAGGGGCTTCTCAAGAAGGCCAGGGAACAATCGGTGCTTTGTGATGCTGATGTAGGTGTTATCATATTCTCGTCTCAGGGAAAACTCCATGAACTGGCAACTAATGGGTACGTTTCCAAAATTGATGCTACATAGTGAATTTGTAAGTGTGACCGCTGAGATGCTTTCCTTTTGTTCACCAAATGCAAGAAATATGCAAAGCTTGGTTGAGAGGTACCAGAGCAATGAATCAGGAGGTCAAATGGCAAACAAAGCTCTACAAAACGAGGTCTTCCTATTTACCTTGCAACGCTTGAAAACTTTGTAACTGCTCTAAGAGATGTATCTAGTCAAAAATAATCCATGGGTGCTAACATACTAACTATCCAAGTGAATGGATGATGCTCGAGTGGATCACATTTACATGGATTTAAGGAGCACATGAGTGCACAATTTTGTGGGGAAAAAACCAGATTGATTTATTAAGTAAAAAAACAAACATCACCTTTTTTTTGTTTTAACTCTAAAATCACCAATTTTTTCTATTAAAATGGTACCAATTGTAACTGCTACCCTTTTGCACCATATAACAGGTAGCAGAACCTGGAATTTTCTTGTTAAGGGAAGAGATAGGTCTACTACACCATGGTCTAACGTAACCTTCGCTTTTAAGATGATTCGTTACATATCTTGCATTGTAAAATGAAATTGGGTTGCAGTGACCTAATGAGGCATTAGAGCTTGCTAAGCTATGCAGCCTGCATAGTTCAGCCCCCGCAATGCACTGCTAACATTTTCAACATAAGTGCATCTTGCAATCTAACATGAATTACTTACAACAATATAACTATGGATTAGTATCGCCGCAATACTGCATGACCAACATATAAAGTAACAAATACGAAAATACCAATAAAGCTGCAAGAAGCCTTAAGTTGAATCCATGGTCATTATGAAGTGATGATCTAGAGCTTAGAATAAGAAAATACTGAAAATTTGGAAGGAACTTCAATTCATATGTCTTACCATTAAGATGAACATAAAAACAATTGAATAAAGCATCAGAAGAAACTGAATCAAATACTCAGTTTCCATACAAGCAATTAGTTTCCAGTAATAAAATCAAACGGAGAAACCTTAGAACTTAGATGTGATAAACTATGAACATCTAGGAACTATCACCAAGAAAGTAAAGCCAAGACATGTCACCAGAAAAAAAACATAATCAATAAGGCATTAAAAACAGGAAGCTAATACCAAAAAAAGAACTGCATCTGAGCTTGTATAGTAGCTTTAATTATTTTCTAATCAAGAAACCTTGCAAATCAATTGTGATTGAATGAAATGATTCAGAGTGACATAGACATCATCAATTCAGTCAAATCATGAAGCGCCTTATATTCAGTTGTTTGGATTGTAATATGTACTACATGTACAACAACCTCAGCAAAATTTTAAGTGATAAATGAAGCAAAGCAGATCCACATATGGAGGGGGAGCGGGAGTCATGACACTAGATAAACTGCATGCGCTAGGGAAATGTCTCAAGCTATGGATATACCAGATGCGCTCCACAAAGGTAAGACAACATTTCCCCAAAACATTTTTTCCTAGTTCCTTCAGATTATGGAATAAAACAATATGAAGTATCTTCCATCAGATGCAGATCATGCAACAAGAGATACATTTTCTTAAAAATAAGGTCAGTCTCAATGTCCCGTATCTTTTTTTCTTATTCTATACAGTTTCCTTTTATTTATGCACATGTTTTGTATCTTCACAAGATAAATAAAGAAAACAGAAGTCTATACATCGAAGAGGTTGCATTGAGAAAGAAGATGGTAATGGTTAAATCAACCTTGGATTGGTAGATTTGATAATATTTGAAATTGTAAGAGAAGAAAAACTAATTAATACTTTGAAACATATTATTAAAATCCTGAGAGTTTAATGCTAGAGATTTTTTTTTGGCTGAGCAGGAAGGCATACTGAAAGCAGCAAATGAAATCCTTCAAGAGAAGGTAACACTGGACATAAATTTTATAATATTTGCTTGGAAAATTTCTATTCTTGGCCGTACATAATTGCCACTTTCATATAAGGTTAGCATAGACTACAAACCCATATTTTTACTTAATGCTGAAGTTTAAGGATCAAGTTGGTACTTCTCCCTATTTACAGATACAATACAGCTGCTAAACTATCTTGCAGCCTTGAGTATTTATTTTCAGACTATCTTCAATAGAATATGCCACTTTCCTCTAACCAAAAAGCACAATCCTATATTGATAAAGGAAACTTACGATTAGCTCTAATTGTTTGCCAATCTTACACAGAATTTTTAATATTCACTTCTACCGTTTATATAGCAATTGCACAGGTCTTTCAGGGATTATGGACATTTGCCAATGTTACAAGAAGTGCCAGGATACATAATATGATATTTATCAGCTAAAATCTGCACAACTCTGAATGCAAATATAGGATTTAATTTCATCATAAAGCTACAAATGTTAATGATTTTATTGATTATGTTTTTATTTCCAATGGTCAGGTGAAAGAAGAGAATGAAATCATGAACATGCACTCAGTCTTTGTTGGGTCTCCATATTCAACAAATACAGTTAACAATGAAATTTGCTTCTTTTCAATCTAGTTTGCAAACTGCCTTCGTCACTGTTATTTGGTGTGTGTCAGTTGGACATGTTTATTCATCTGTTTATCTTTGAGAGTGCAAGTTGTTTTTAACAACCCATATGAATTGAACTGTACTGTATTTTGGTTGCCCTTCTGACTGAAGGTGTTTCCTGGTTCTACTTTTACAATCTAAGTGTGCAAAAGTTTCATGTGTGCCATTATGTAGCAGCATAGTCACAGCGAGATGTTCAGATCATAGCCCTGAAAATTCCATTTGCACAGGTAAGATATGAATGTGAAGTATTCCAGCATGTAAATTAATTCGCTGCTCATCAAACAAAGAAGGCCTACAAGCAATCACAACCCTACGCTTTTGTCCTCTCCTGAACCTCTATTACACGGCTTTCTGCTTTTTGTCAAATTACAAAACCTCATCAACAAGGAAAATGGACTAAACTCTCAGTGAGTTCACATATCAAAATCACTTCAAATAGATTGGGGAAAAACATATCTGGACCTCCACCCCTTCCTCATTCCAACCCCACATGACCACAAGAAACAATTACAATGTGTATGATGGCATTCTATGAATGGTCACCCTTTGCAGTGGCAAATAATCAATTATCCTGACACTTGCAATGCCATACAACATTGAAATTTGCACACAATAAAAGGTGTCACAACAAGTAAAATGCAAAGGCTTGCGCAATTAATTACATTCCGGCAGGAAAAAGATCACAGACAAATTTATTCTCGCATTGCACAATCGTCCCTAGCCTTGTATTACCAAAATGCAATTTTCACGCAGTTCAGCGGCGCTAAACGCAAACAAGTAAAACAACGCAATGCTATTTTACGCGCGTGCAGGGGAGAGAGGAGGCGTGCAGGGTAGGGAAACCTGCGTCACTCACAGGAGCGCGATGAGGACGAAGAGGAGGAGCGCGGCCACAAAGGAGTATTTGACGGCTGCGGCGAAGATGGCGGCGGAGATGAGCGCGAGCTGCAGTAGCAGCGACGCGCCGGCCCAGGCCAGCGCGGCCGTGAGCGCCACGGCCGCGGCGTTGGCCGGCTCCGGCGTGAGCAACTCCCCCCACCGGATCTCCGACAGCGTCGGCAGGGAGGGCCCCTGGCGCTTGTCCCCCTCCGCCGGGGGGCCGCCATCGCCGCTGGAGGACGCGCAGACGACCGCGAGACGGCCACGGCAGCGGAGGTGGAGGCAAGAGGTGGTCGTCGGCTTTGGGGCTCTGAGCTTGGGGAGCGGGCGAGGGGGCAGGGGAAGGAGGGGCGGAATTAGGGTTCCGATTTGTGCCGCCATGGGAGCGTGGAGGAGCACGAGGGAAGAGAGGAGAAGAAAGGATTTGGGATCAACGGTCCAAAGCCATTGACTCATAAGTCATAACAATTTTCTTGCTACCCGATTTTACCAAGATTCCATTTCCATAGGCAGCCGCATCCTCTCTCATTTTGTCGGGAAAAAATTTCTTTTGTCCAATTCTAGTTCAATAAGTAGGAAGGTATCTATACAACATTATAATGCACCTAACGAAGTTTTTCTACGTCCACCCTACAAAATGCACCTCATTAGAGATGGCCTGATGTTCGTGTACCCAGCATATCGTCCCGTAAAATTGCATTCATCAAAATGAACATCTCGGATCTTTTCTCGGATCAGACTCACTCACATCCGACTACCGCTTTTTAGTGTGTCTAACTCATCCCGGGTGGGCCACTGCAAGCGCCCACCGCAGTTTCCTTTCCTTTGCTCACCCGCAACTTTCCCAATCGCGCCGCCAACCCTAACCTTCGCCGCTTAGCACCACTCCCGATCCATCGCCCCACCCCACATGCGCCGCCACCCCTCGCTCCAGCCTCCCCACCGATCCATTCTCCAGATCCCCGATCCGGTCGGTCTCGGATCCCCATCCAATCGGTCTCCGACCTCCCGATCCAGTCGCAAGGCCTCGCCCACGCGAGCGCTGGATTTGATTCCCTCCCGCCGTGATGTGTTGGAGTGCGTCTCGTGGGCTTTCCTTCCTCCCTTATTCGGCTTTCCTTCTTGACTCTTTCCATTTTCTTGTCTGCTTCTTGCTGTGTTGTTGAGGCGTGATTGGATTGATTGATGCATTTCAAGGAATCAAATCTCGAATCGTGAAGATGAGTTTCTTCTTACAATTTCCATTTTATGGCATCTCTTCCGTTGCTATATAACCCTTATTAAACTTTTCTTGTTTGTTTCTTGGTCTGGAATTCTACATGCATGACGCAGATGGACCAGATTTGCTCCTTCAAGTCGCGCGTGGAGAAGAGGCATCCGCATCCCTTCATCGCCTTAAGCCGTATCCATCCATTTCCCAATAGATTAGGTTTTTTTGTTGTTCTGTTCTTGAGAAGTAATATTACATTGTTTGAAAACGGATTATACAAGCATTCATCAAGACTACACACAAGCCGCATGAAATCGTGATCTTCCATTATGTATTTGGTACTGTGGCTAATGTATATATACGAAAAATCTCCTAAGTCTCATCATCAATTTCAACAAAGAGTCACTATCTCTTGTACATCTCCAATTATCATACTATATTGAGATGCTAATCATATGCTGGATCAAAGGATAAGTATCTCAAGAGACACTTTGATTGAAAAACTGAGTCTCGCTTTTGCCAAGAAGCATATTTTAAGTCTTGACGTCAAATGTACTATCTTCTTTGAGTGAAGAAGCTTAATCTATTGAAATGCAAAGTTCACAGCTAGCTTCCTCTCCTGTTCTTTATTAGAAAAATTTTCATGCACCTCCAAAGAAGGTAAGATGTCCATGTTCTATTCAGATATTTAGATCTCTTGCACCCATTATAGCCCCAATAAATCACAATTGAAGTTCAAATATCGCATTGACTTGCTCATATAAAAGTGTGGTGTATGTGTGCTATACTTTGTGTGGGTCCTACTTCTCGCACTTTCTTGGCGTAAGAAAATAGATATGCAAACTGTATTTTCAACGAAAAAAACATATATACCATCGTTTGAAGTATTAAGTCTTGTGTTTTGATAAGCACGTTAGCACTGCATGTATCCCTTTTTTTCAAAGAGTACTTAACGCCCATGTTGAAAAATTAATTAATGCGTATATCAATATCGCTTCTAGCTTTATGTCCGCTGTGGACAATGAATCAAGAAGACCACTCTTAAGGGCAGCTATTGAAGTCGCAACTCACCAACTTGGCCTCACAGCCCAGTTCAAATCGCAAGTACTTTCTATATGCTTAGTAAAATCAATCACGTTTAACTCTTGTGAATTGGTATATATAATATGTATGGCGATTCCTCCTGAATGGTCTATTACATTGTTATGCCTTCTTTTTCATTGGGATCTTTCCCCTAGATGTTCTTAAAGCTGTATATGAAGAATCCAGTAAGAATCTGATTCTTTCGCAACAAAGAGATGCGCAGTGACTTTTATGAAGTATGGTGTACGTGCGGGTTGAGGGGCTCTGATTCTTTCGCAACAAAGAGATGCGCAGTGACTTTTACGAATTATGGTGTACGTGCGGGTTGAGGGGCTCTTGGGTGTTGAAATGCCATATGGAATATGAATTTAATCATATTATTTCATTGCTGCATGTATGATCTCAGTCCCATCCTTTGTTAACCATTTAATGTGGTAAAACAAATGATTATCAGATGGCACCATGAAAGAAAACTGTTTTGTTGTGAAACAAAATAGATATGCAGCCTGTATTTTCAACAGAAAAAAAACATATATACCATCGTTTGAAGTATTAAGTGCTGTGTTTTGATAACATGTAGTTAGAAGGGATTAGGGCTTTCAGACATACATGGTTGCACACTTGCACTCTAACAAGATATTCTGGGTTTTCTGTGAACTTACTAGCATAATATGGACAGCTCGTAGATCATGACATATTAGCGTAATTAGGTTGATGTCACGGGTTATGTTCTTTCGGCAATAACATGTTGAGTCAAGATGATTTGGGATGTGATGCTATAATTATGGATTTGTACATATAGTATTCCATAAAATTTGCACATAACAATGGTTGTTGAAGCTCCCTGTCAATTTATTAGATCTTGACACAATAAATAAGGTGGCTAGGATTGGGATTTTAAGTGTTCAAGCTTTACTATTATCTGTTATTGAAACCGATCGCATTGACTTGCTCATATAATGTTGTGGTGTATGTGTGCTATACTTTGTGTGGGTCCTACTTCTTGCACTTTTTGGATTGAAAAATCTGAAAGGTAAATTAATCCTTCAAGCCAAATTAATAAATGCTCACAAGCAACTCAAGTCTTTTATTGAAACTAGAAACAACACAATGGACAAAAACAATGGTGACCTAATTTAGTACTCTTGCATTATACTACTCCCAAACCTTATTTAATAATATTCTTCCATGCCTAGAATTATTTCCTTTCTCAGGAAAAAGTAAAACTTGAGCAAGAAGGTTTTTATCGGGAGGTTATGTATGGAATATTCAATATAATTTTATACGTGTTGTAGAATGACATGTATTGGAAACAAAATAAGAAGTCTAGAATAACATGAGCTCTGATATAGAAAGTAGTGATCATGTTGTGTAAGAAGTGAGCAGCTAATTATGTGGTAAGCTCGCATAAATAAAAACATTTACCTTAGCAATTAGCAACTGGTCAATAATAATCCGTCAGGTTATGTAGGTCGACTTTGTGTGGTTGAGGTACGATTTTGCTAATGATTTATAATTTTCATTCTATCAATTCTCGTGTTTGACCTTGCTTAATATAACACCGCAAACTACAAAGATTAATACATCCAATTAAGCAAACTGCATTGTTATGTGTTATATAAAACGATAAGTGTTCAAGCTTTACTATTCTCTCATTATTGAAACCGATCGCATTGACTTGCTCATATAAAAGTGTGGTGTATGTGTGCTATACTTTGTGTGGGTCCTACTTCCTGCACTTTCTGGCGTAAGAAAGCACGTAAAAATATAGCCGATCACATGTACAAAGGGTGAATGGCATTTATGAACTGATTGATGTAAGATTAAAATCACACTTATCTAAGGACAAAGAAATATGAAATTTGAACACTACATTTTGTTGGTTAATAAGAGCAGATATGATCATTCGCAGATATCGTATCTAACAAACTAACTCTCCATTCAAGTCGCATCAAGAAAAGTAAATTAATCCTTCAAGCCAACTTACACCGGGCGTAAGACAAACACGATATATGCAAAGAAAGCCCGAAATCAGATCGTAATTTTTGATGCCCGTGCTAACGCTACTTACTGTAGTATACCCGCTTATCAATTAAATGAGAAGATCAATGTGTGGCATTTTTTGTTTTTAGATATGAGTCTCATGTTTCCACAATCGGTTGATATTCATTAGCGATTGCTTCATTACTTGTTTGTCTTTTAACATGCCAATGCTGTTTAGATCTTTACTATTGCAACAGAAATTCTCCTGTCTTAGGAATATCAACCGATTGCACCTTTGAGTTAGCAGGTTTGTACTGAAATCCCATAGGGTGTGTTGTTAGTTAATTATTTAGTTGAGCTTACTTCTTGATAAACATGCTGTAATCATGAGCATAATTTCCAAATTGTTTAGTTTGTTTTACTTAAGGAAAGTTGCTTCAGAAATTGACCTCTTCCTTTTTTTCTTGGTTTGTTACTATGCCGACTTGTTGGGAGAGGAAGAACTTATTGCTGCACTATTTATTTCGACTCCCTTTCATGTCGATTCACTAGGGTGTAAAAGTTTAGATGGTAATTTATTTTTTCATTCCAATTTGCATTAGGCGCCATTCTAATTCCAGGTTGCATTTGGCGGTAATCACTCTAATTTTATTCTGGTAAGCAGATGTTAATATCAACTGGTAATCAAATGTTCAAACGAATGAAAGAATCACGTCATGTTAAGTTCTGATTTTTTTCCCGTTGTTATGGTGAACCGGTTTGTGGTTTGCATATCAACATTGATAATGTACTAAACAAGGAGTTTTTGCTTAAGGACATGTATTTTTTGTTTCATTGCGGATGATTGGGAATTAAAGCAATTGATGACCCTTTATGAATCATACAAGGCGCTAATCACTTGGATTGAAAACCTATGCTTAATTTATGTTCTACAGACTAAATGAATGGCGATCATGGCCATAATCGATTCGAGTATTGGTAACAGCTTGTCCCTTAATTCATAAAGCTCGCTCGGTGCTTGAATAAACGAACAATCGCTTTATATTTTTTGCTCGCTTCGCTTGTTAGTCGATAGTAAATACTTGAAAATGCATCAATTAGATATCACATCTACAGGATACAATATCACGTAACCCACCAATTTCCATATAATCGTAAAAGAAAGCAAATGCCTTGTCCAGTTGATGGGCTTTGCATAGTCCTTTAACATTAATTATAGCTGTATCACCATGATTCTCGCCACTCATTTCCATTCTTGTTATCAAATTTGAAGCTTTTTCCATCATACCCATATTGCAAGAATGGTTCTTTGAATTGCACGTTATTATCCGATCAACTATTTATACCGTGATGTTATGTATGAATTGTAGCCATCTCTTGAGAAATATCCATTTCATATGCCTTGCTTGCTTTGTATAGATATCCATTTCATTTCTCGAATTACGCTTGACTTCAAATTAATTGATAACAAGAATTGGACTATTCCTACTCCTCTTGCGTAATTGTACTATTCCTACTTCTCTGCTGAAGACATTGCCTTATTTTCATTATCTCTCTAGCGTAATTACTCGATCGTAAGGACTTGTAATTTTGGGGTACAAGATTACCGACACGTAATTACCGATTAGGTTGTGTGAAGCACTACTATGGTTACTAATGCTTCTATCCCTCTCAATATTTTTTTTGTTCTCGTATCCAAAAGTCATGAATGCCCCTTGACTTTAAATAATGTATTATATTTTTAAGTTTACGCTTGACTAATTATGTTTATTAAACACTACTTGCTTTCATAGATTGTGAAAACGCTTATGATGTTCAATGTAAGACAATACCGGATGGTTATGTCTCTACAAGCATTGTGTATGCCTATATTACTTGCAATATTTAATAGAAATGGATGGTAATGCAATGATCATTTTAAATATTGCTTGCCTTAAATGTATACTGCATGAGAAACACAAAAAATATAATGTGATTTACGGAATGTGGAAAATGCTTCTGTCACCATTATTAAAAATATTTTGTAACATTTTAACGTTTTTCAGCTCAATGGCACCAATTAATCGAACACGAAAGAGAACGTTAGTGTTGTTTTCTGAAAGCTCTGTGGTGCCTACGTGAGTTTTACCTGACTATCTCTTCCATTTAATTAAAAGTAGATCAAATGTTTACATATGCTTCATTTTTTAGATTCAAGGAGTTCGACAACATTGAATTCGCTGATATAGACATGTCTTGGAGCATTTGTGTTTTAGTACATGTCAAATTTCATATTGAAGATAACGGTGATTTGCTTCGTTTGATCTTAATAGATGAGACTGTAAGTCCGACGGTAATTCAATCCCTATAAAATTCATTTTTTATATTAGCTAACATGGTTTATTTTAAACTTAATAGGGTTCCAAAATAGAAGCTATTGCCAGGGACAGTAATGTTCATAGGTTTAACTTAGCACTTAATGAAGGTCAAGTACATCATTCATCGTGTGCAAGTCCAAATTAATCGTGGGGAAGTTCAGCTTGAGCATTCAAAACTCTTATGAGTGCTTGCTAACTAGACGCATAATAGTTGAACCTTCTAAAGTATTAGTTGATTTCCTCTCTACCCAAAACATTTTATGTCATTTGAAGACGCTTCGGATGTCCGAACAAAACATTTGTAGGTATGGCTCAAATATACTTAGTAGAAAATATAATATCCGGTAATGATATTTTGATGGCTAAATTTAAACATACAATATTTCATATAGATATAGTTGGAGTGGTTGTTCATTTTGGTGATCTTGAGTACTACGAAACCTTTCCACGCCGTATAATGAATAGAGAGATCACTCTCATAGACACAAGGTAAAACTATAGTGTTTTAAAAAAAGTATGGTTTGATTTAAACTAATATGCGCATAATATTTGAAATATTTCTTCTTATGTTTAATTGTAGGTTTAACTTGTTAGTTGTTCAAGTATGGGATGAGCATTTAACCCAACATATGCTCAGTTGGTCAGAGGCTAAGGCTAAAAACCATGTGCTTGTTGCAACTATGTTGAAAAAAGACAATAGATACGGTAACTAAATCATCAACCTAGAAAATAATAAATACTATTGGTAATGTGTAATTAAAGAAAAAGGTACTTATTTTTTGTTGTTTTTAAAACAAAGTTGTGTTGAGACTTCTCAAGACACTAAACTAGCCTTTGCCCCTGCATCTTCCTACACATCATGCGCTTGAAAGTATGTTTTTTAATAAGAAAAAATAGACTCCATTCAAAAGAAATATATAAGCCCCTTTTATTAATACAATTTTAAATTATTAAAATATTATTGTAGGTTTTCGACACTCTCTGGTGGCAGGAGCATTTGATCTCACATTCATAAAAAGATTTATTGAAAGGAGGTGGCAATACCTAGCTCATGTGGTTACTAGGAATACCAATTGATAATAGATGATTGTAATATGATTAGTGATGTAACTGGATGCTGGACATGTTTTATTATTCTGATCACATGAATAATTCCTTGTGTGGACATGTTTGTGTATGTTTGCTTATCAAAGTATGGGAAAATTTTTGGGAAAATATGGAAAAAATAAACTGCGCTTATTAACCGCTGGATCCACAGGGAAAAAAAAAGATAATAACATGTACAAGATTGCTTACCGCTTGTTCCATGAGAAAAATTGAAAAATTAAGCATCACTCACAGCATACCGGTTCCGTGGATAAAAAATCATCGCTCTTCGTGCGCTGAAATTAGGCTCTATGGGGCTAGATCCGCATAAAATTCTCCGTAAGGTTCATGTTCAAAAAATACGATCACGAGGCCGTGATAGTAAAAATTCGTTGATTAATGTTTATCTGCCTTATCCTTTTTCTTGTTTAAATACACAGCCGAATTTAGATGCAGGGAAACATGGTTCGAGATGTCCCAATGGTTCCTTCATTGAAATATCAGACGGTCAATTCCGAAGATCAGAAAGAACTGATTGATATCAACAAGTGATATACGATGATGGACAATGTTATTGACTTGAAAGCTTCTCGTCATAACAAACCAAAAATCCCACATCGTTGTAGTATATGCACAAGGTAACCTTTTACAAAAATGTCGATAATCGTTTTTCTAATTCAAAAGTAATGTACTTATATCTTGTTATTTCGATGCAGATTACATTTGTGATGAAGAAGACAAATTCATTATTAGCTCAATTATGAACTCACCTGACAAAAAGATTATTGTTGATGTGGAGGGTGCATTTATCGATTTCTTCCATTTTAAATGTCTTTTGAAACTCAATAACACTTGTATGGCGATGTAAGTATACATATGTAGTTTAACCTTTATTATGTACATATTAAAGTTATGTGCTTTATATATTTCCATTTTCTAATAATATATTAACTTTAAATCAGAGGTCATAAACGCGTACATCAACCTCATTATCTCTGAAAAATATCTATTGTGTAGAGAAGGGGCAACTATCTACTTGGAGAATACTTTGATATTTTACATTCTTCATCGTGATGGTCAGTATTGGAAAGAAAATAAACCAAATATTAAAGAAGACAAGATCGTCGAAAGGGTGACGTCTTATGTTCAACATGACATGGTAAATAATTGGTTCCTATTGCAGATTCGATCATGCTTCACGTGCCTTTGGTACTCATAAATTATTTTATTACAATCAGGTTTTTATCCCTATTAACATTAAAGATACTCACTGGTACCTAGCTGTAATAAATGGCAAAAAACGTCAGATACAAGTTCTTGACTCCTTAGGCTTAATGTGTCGCGACGATCTCACTTATGTCAGTAAGTATTTTTAGCTATACCTTTAATCACCTTTAATCATCGTTATTTTTATGATTATAGGACTCATTGTTTTCTAATAAAAACAGCTTAAAAGGTCTCCGATACAAATTGATATAGCGTCAAAGTTAAAGAGTTCACAAGATACAAGTGGTTGGATCTACAAGTTACTTCGTGGCCTGTTATTGAGCAATTTAAAGAACCAATGCAGAATGACGGGTACGATTTCAATCTATATGTTACCAGAAAACTTTGTTTAAGCAATATATTAAAATGTCGGAATGTTCAACATTTGTTTGTAGTGTGTCATGTGGACTATTTTTATTAAATTACATGGAGTACTGGACGGGAGATGGATTAACTGACAATATTTGTCAGGTAATTGTAAAAAAGTTATTATTACGTGTTTACACATGTGTTCTGAATAAAACTAATTTGTTTAATATTACTACGCAGCAAGACATGACTAATTTCAGATCAAAATTAGCTGCCATCCTTTTGGATTCGCCTCTAAACTGCAAAAAAGGATGCCAAGATGAATTTTCCAGTACCGAACAAGTAGTAGATTCAAATGAATGTGTGATTGTAGACACACTACAGGAAACGAGAGAAGATGCATTATTGCCTTGCATAAACACTCAAGTGAACTGTGTTAGTTTTAAAGAGACGGCATATGCGATTTGTGGCTATATCATGTCTATAACTGACGGAGATGCTTTGGGGTATGTGATTCTTATTATTTCTACTATTTTTTCATGCCTTCATATACATAGCTACTCTTTTGTACATGTTAAGCTGATTAGTGTTAATATCTAACACAAATCATCTTTACAGAAAGAGTGGGTGCGAAACTCCAAACCTTACCCTATAAGCATAACAGTCGAGAAACTTCAAGATATACTTGATGGCAGAAAGCCTATGGACATTGATTGCTTTAATGCAGGGGTGCGCATGCTCGCAAGCGATGAAACCATGTATTTCAGGGATCCCATATGCCACTACCTAGATTTACAGTTCGGCGTATGTTTTGATATTTTTGCATTATATATATCAACCTTGTGCAACAATCAACTAGCTATTTTTTAATGTTTTTATTTATCGCAGCCACTTTGTAATTACCGACGGTACCATAAGTTTCGTGTGAAGGTTGAAGATGAGAAGCTTGCAAAATTATTTGACGCTTGGCCTGAGACTGGAATTACGTTGTCTGAATGCCGAATGGTAAGCTTTGCTTAATAAATTGGTTGACGCTTTATTATGTTACTATATATGTGTGCAAAAGATATAATGTATATATTTGTAGATCATGCTGCCTTTTCATCACGGAGGACGATTCAGCATGTTATCATTCGACATGAAGGACAGGGTTATCTCCGTTATTGATCCAACACCTCTACCTGGATGGGTTCCAACGGATAAACCATCCAGTTACTATCTTGATAGAATACAAAAAATTGGTATAATATTCGATCGTGCTATGAGGATAGTAAATCCCTCATGGAACGACGATATCTATGATTGGCGTATTGTAGTTCCAAAGTCCTGCTCCAAAACAATAGACCGTAAGTTATTTACACATGATTAGTAAATAGTTAAATTTTGTGTACTTACATGTAGCAATTAAATGTTGTGCAGAACTTGACAGTTATTTGGTCATGAACTTAATGCACATTTGGAATGGTCAACGCTTAATTCACGGATCCGCATGGTAATTACTCTCTATTTTATTAATCACTTTTTATAAGGTTGTAAAGTAGGTCTATACTGATGATGCTCTACAATGTACTTACAGGGTTCACCTATCCTCAGGAAGTGTTTCTTAATTGAAATACTAAAATACAAGTGGAATGAGTGCGCAGAAAATATCCCTCAAGACATAAGAACAAGTCTTAAGAGCATACGGGAAACGTTTAGCGAAAAATATTATTGAGTGTTATATCTTCATTTTTGTACTCGCATACGGACACTGTGATTATTAATTATTAAGTGTTATAGTCATACTTATCTTCTCATTTAATTGATAAGCGGTATATCGTCGTCAGAATGCTAGCACGGGCACTATACTATCATGGATGATTGATGATATTTTTCCGAACTAAATCATTGATTTCGTACGTACTCTGCTAATTGCTACTAAATGAGATGCTGTTTTACTGGAAAGCCATTGCATTCCTGTTAGTCAACACCCATTTACCTTTCTGTAATTCGCTAATAAATCGTATTGTTCCCTAATAAACAGCTTTATATTTGTCAATCCAATATGGACAACCAACGTGGAGAACGCACCGCTTTGAACGATATATCAAATAACACGAGCACAGGTATAAGCTGACTACAACATGATAATTGTCCTTTTAAAAATAAATATATTCTCATAAATACGGTGTCGCAAGTTATCGGATATAATGGCGCTCTTAAAATATCGATCGCAAAGACAACAAGCAAACCCAATTGACGAGGCGCAGCGTAAGAAGGACGAAAGAAACAGAAAACAACGTGAATATCGAGCAAGGAAGAGGGCACAAGCAACAAGCACTGGTATGGTATAATGCACCTTAATTCATAATCCATATTGCATGACTATGACGGTTTTAATCTCAATATTTGAATAGAAATTGAAGAGGCAAACAATAAGAAGCGTGATTACAGAGTGAGAAAATGCGCCGCTACTTGTAGTGAAAGCAATGGAACGAATGCATCGTCACCAATGGACACGTAGTCGCTAACGGGCCAAAATTCTACAAGAATCGATCGAGGTAATATTTGTAAAAATATATATTCACCTCTTTTGTCTTTTACCATATAAAAGGAATTCACATTTTTATATATGAACTTACTCTAAAGAGTACAACTAACACCCATACTACAATCAGGTAGCGCAATATCAAAAGAGAATGTCGATCCACGAGATGGTTTGGAGTGGCTACACATAAATGATAACTACGTGCGACAATATCATCCTAGACATGGTGTATCTACTTTTCAACATGACCCCACAGCACGTACCCTGTGAACTCCAAATACGACCCCTTTAGGTCCATTGTTTAATACTTCAGACTTTTTATATGTCACTTCTTGAATAACCATTATGTATACTAACATTGTATAAACTAGGTACTTTACCAAGTTGTCCTATCGAATGGATGCAAAGTCAGGTAACCAACGATCATGCGATAAGTCCTATTCCGTAAGAAAATGAGATGGCCTACGGTTTGCATCTTTATGGATTTGAATAGATGGAGAACATAAATCACACTCATTTTTCTCGAAAATACCCATGCTATAGGACATAAAACACCGATGCATCACCAATCAACTCGGCAAGATCTACATTTGAACTCCAAATCGCACCTTCAGTACCATGTGTCATACTTTAATTTTTGCTCCTTTTTGCTCCTCATTTCCAAAAAGTGACATATCCTTGATGACTAGGTTGCATGAGATCGAGGTACGACAAAAATAGGTTAGCCAGAGAAAATACAATAATATGGATGGAGCCAAGAAGGAATTATTATTGAAACAAAACGAGAATACAACAAAAAAATGAAAGAATGCCACACTATAAACCATGAAGAACCTTCAATTCATGATCCGTCTCAAATGATGTTACACGTAAAAATGATTTAGAGTTCGACACTGCTTATTCGAGCCTACACTTCCTGCTATGAATTAGGTGAATATATATATACATGTGTTGTCAATAAGGTATTGTTTACGAAACTTCCTTTATAATTGAAAAATTTATTGTTGAATGTAACATGGCAGAGGGTGAGACATGCCATGATGGGGACATTGTAGAAGCTGATGATGAGGAGTACCGGGAATCTCTCGTTGAAGGTAACAATTATGTATATATTCAAATATACCCTTTGTGTATTGGTTCAAAATAACAGAATTGACTGATAGTGTAAATCTTAATACAATTAATGTTGGTCGGTTCTAAATAAGATCATGTTTGGAATTGCCTGACTCTACTTTTCTTACAGATGATGACTTTGAGTCGTACCGCGTGCAAGTAACATGTGTTGGTGCGCCCGTCGCACATGATCCATACGACTATATCTACCATGACCTCCCGGCTGGACATGTTTTGAGGAATGTATCTGACTGCCAATATTGTGCTGCAAAAAGATTTCAATATGAGCCACCTGGATTCTGTTGCAGGAAAGGGAAGGTGCTGGTCCATATCCCTGATGTGCCTAAAGAACTAAAACGGTTGTTTACCAGTCAGGATCATAGTGATGCAAATTATTTCAGAAGCCATATACGGTACTTCAACTCTCATTTCGCTTTCACCAGTCTTGGAGTCACCCTTGATCGTAGAGTTAGCAAAGGCAAATGGTGATCGTATCTATACATTTCGGTGCATGGTGGCTTGTACCATCGGCTAGATCGGCTTGGTGCCAAGCTCTCAAGGGCCTCACATATGCACTCTACTTCTATGATACGTAAGACGATGATACATTATCCCATAGAGTGAAGAGGTCTCCCGACCTTGATATCAATCTCATCCGAAATATCCTAAGAATATTGCAAGATAATCCATATGTGCAGACTTTTAAGAGAGTTGGTTCTATCCCAAACCTAGATGAATACGGAATTGAGCTCAATACTAATGTCACGCTGCATCAAAGAAGGTACAATGCACCAACGGCTTCTCAAGTCGCTATATGGACAAGAGGGAATGATCCACAAAAACTTTTGATAGGAGTGTGATTGTATATCCCAAATGTGATCGCCCGCTATATTAAAGCATATCATGGTTGTTATGACCCATTGGCATATCCATTATTTTTCCCAAGAGGGAAACCGGCCGAACCTCAAAATGTTGTATAATGGAGTACCAACAGCTCTGAACCACCGACTATTAATGTGAATACCAACGAATGTGCTACTTGTGATGATCATCCGTGCGCATACACACATCCGTCCTAAAATTTGTGTTATACATCAGCTTAATTTCTTTTAATACATATATATAGCTTTTAATGGTTTGTGACATTTTAAAAGCTCAAAACTGTCATTGATATCTCTAATTATTTTCTCATGATATTTTCATTTTGCTTGATGTAATACTAATTTCGGTGCAAAGCTAAGTAAAAGTCCATTGTAAAAGCATCGCAACATTTAAACCATGCGCCACCATAAACATGGTAAAAGCTCAGAAAATGAAATTAGAGTTAAAGATACATGTTACCTACGTGCTCACTCTTTTCCTAAATAATCGCTCAATATAACCCATTGTTGATAGTCGCCCTCCAATAATAATATTTCATTTTCTTTGCCATAACATATTGATGTCGCAGTCATTTTGCAACCGATGAAGGATATAATGACATACAGCAGTGATTACTTTGGTAGTGATCTGCATGGAGGCGATTACTTGAGTGCGTTGATAGATGCGCACTCCACCGCTAGGTTTATAACGGCAAGGGAATACTATTGTTTCAGTCGCAAGTTAGAAGAGGCCTTTTAACATCTTGTTATTTGAGGGCGATTATTCCAAAGAATGGGTCATTGACATGTATATCAAGATTGAGACTATGAGGCTTGATTGGTACTCAACTCGAGAACCAAAAAAATACGGGCTGAACTATACCAGTGAAGCTCTCAAATTTGGTATTATAACTACATTTATCGCATGCATAACCACATTACAAATAATCTTTATTCATGTCCATCTTTTATTCTGTCATAGGGTGTGGTTGATGTCATTTCACGAGAGACACGGGCTCGAGGTTGGCAAGAGAGTTGTGCTTCCACGCATTTTTCCAGGGGCGATCGTGACATGCAAAGAAAGATTTCTCAATGCAATGGCTATTGTCCAACGCTTTGGGAAACCCGACATTTTCATTACGATGACTTGCAATCCATACTGGAAGAGATAACATCAAATCTCGAGCCCGCCGACACCACAAGATAGACCGCACTGTGGCTAGAGTATACAGGCCAAGTTGAGGGACATGAAAGATTTCTTGATAAAGAAAAATACTTTGGAGAGGTAGTCGATATGTTCATGTTACAGAGTTCCGTAAGAGGGCCTACCACACGAACACTTTCGCTGATTATGAGGCCGCCAAGAAGTTAACAAGCCCAGACGGTTATGATAAAGTCATTTCTCACGAGATACTGCATAAGGACAAATACCCGTGTTGCATGGGCTGGTCATGAAGCATATGTTGCACGGACCATGTGGTGTAATCAATAGAAGGTGTGCTTGTATGGTGGATGGAGAATGTCGCCGCTATCCTCGACGCTTTGTTCGCAACACAAGAAGGAAAGGACTCATATCCTATATAGGAGAAGAGATGACGGCAACGTAAAGATTAGAGGTGCAGAGTTAGATAATAGGTGGGTGGTACCATACAATCTCGACTTCTTATGCTACAACCGCCACATCAACGTTGAAGCATGCTCAAGCATCAAATCAGAAAGTACCTATTTAAGCACGTATAAAGGCCATGACTGCATCATTCTCGTGAGACCTCGCCGTAAGGAAGGTGGAGTAATCAATGAGATTCGCGATACAGGATGCTAGATACGATCACCACCGTAAGTCGTGCACAGATTTTTGGTTTCCACCGCTTGTCGCCTATCCTTCGTTTTGCAACTCCAACTTCATTTGCCCAACATGCGAGATGTTGTCTATGAAGGGTCCGCTAATCTTGAGGATGTTGTCGCGACCGCCTTCTTCTATGACAACACTAATCGAGTATTTTAGAATGAATCAAGTTGATAGTTACGCAAGTAAATTATTGTACGCATAGCCTCTGAGCACTACCGGTGGATCAAGAGTAGAAAAGCATGGCAAAGAAGAGTACGATGATTGGTCAGATTGGACGGATTGTGTATGCAAACCTTGCAGAAGAGGAGAGATACTTCTTGAGAGTGCTCCTGAATCATGTGACAGGCGCAACCTCATATGAGGATTTGAGAACCGTGGCCGGCATCACATACTCGAGTTTTAGAGAATCCTGTGAGAAAAGAGGACTCATAGAGACGGACAAGTCGCTTGACGACTGCTTGAGTGAGGCTGCAACATTTCGATGTCGCTCGCTTCTACGAAGGTTATTTGCCACTATTCTTGTATTTTATGAGGCCACCAATATCCATGCACTATGGGACAAGCACAAGGATTCATTGTCCAAGATTACAATGAGATAACTCCAACAGAGCGCAGCTTGAGCAGATGGTGCTTATAGACATTCGCGATATGCTTCATTCGATGGGGAAGGATATAAAAAATTATGGTCTCCCTGAGCTTAATGATACAGGTTAGTCATGCTGATGACCACTTATGCTTAGTTCAATTGGCCTACCTCTCATATAATAATTTGTTATATTGTTGTTTACTGCTGAAAGATACTTAAATGATTATTATTTGTCTTTTTTGTATAGTGTTAGAATTTGTATTTAGTGCTTTCTTAAACTCGGAAAAATAATAAACATAAGTAGGTTGTATTGTTATAATCCTACACTCTTTATTTCATTTCTATCTTAAATTTACTTAT
This sequence comes from Otatea glauca, assembly GCA_036346275.1. Taxonomy (NCBI): domain Eukaryota; kingdom Viridiplantae; phylum Streptophyta; class Magnoliopsida; order Poales; family Poaceae; genus Otatea; species Otatea glauca. The sequence goes on along the minus strand of JAYEVK010000359.1, from coordinate 16,562 downwards.
CTGATTGCCCGATGATTTCGTGATACATTTATTATTTTTTTGTACAATTCAGGTGAATCTTCCAATGACATAATGAGGGAGGTTAGAGAGGAACTTTCTGTGCCCATAGACCAACAAGATATAGATGGATATAAATCTCTTAACAAGGAGCAAGGTGTGATTTGATGAAATCTTACATCATGTATTACACAAAAAGGCGATATTCTTTGTCGATGGTCCAGAGGCACGGAAAGACGTATTTATATAAGGCACTTTTGGCCAAAGTGCGCCAGAGGGCTTAATAGGCATTGCGACAAAGAACTCTCGTATAGCAAAGATCCATATTACCCGGAGGACTGATCGCACACTCAAGGTTCAAAATCCCAATTAAGATTGCCGACAATAGCATGTGTAGCTTCACAAAGCAAAGTGGCACTCGCAGAGTTACTTCAGAGGGCATCCTTGATTATCCGGGATGAAGTTGCGATGACGGTTAATAGCGGTTGAGACACTTGATAGGTCTCTACAAGATATTATGGATTGTAGCTTGCCGCTTGGAGGAAAGGTTGTGGTATTTGGCGGAGATTTTAGATAAGTTCTTCCTGTGATACCGCGGGTACAAGAGCACGATAATCGATGCTACCTTGCGAGATCGATTTATGGGAAAATATAAGGAAGATACGATTGACACGTAACATGAGGGCACAATGGACCCAAGTGTTTGCAGATTATCTCCTCGCAATTGGAAATGGACCAAAAGACCATTGTAGATGATTATGTTCACCGCTCGATGACATTGTGATCGGTCATACGGACATCGAAGATTCAATAAGCAAACTCATTCAACATGTGTTCCCATCACTTCATGAAAATGCAAGGTCGTTAGCTTATATGAGCACACGTGCCATACTTTCAACCAAAATGAGCATGTGGATCACTTAACGCAAGGATGATTGACCGCTTCTGTGCCAGAAAACTTTACCACAACTTCGACTTAGTAGATGATGATTCACACAATCAGACTCCTATTGACTTTCGAACTCGATCACTCCAAACGGCCTTCCTCCACATGTGCTCAAAGTAAAAATCAATCGCCTGTGATTCTTCTTCGCAATATCGATCCTAACAATGGTTTGTGCAATGGAACAAGACTAATGGTTAGAGCATTCCAAGACAATGCAATTGATGCCAAATTGTGGTGGACAAAGATGCGTGCTCACGGTGTTCATACCAAGGATCCCTATGTCTCCCTGATGATATTTCACTTCCTTTCAAGTTCAAGAGAAAACAATTCCTAATACGCCTAAGTTTTGCAATGACCATAAATAAAGCGCAGGACAAACTATCCCAAATGTTGGGATCTACCTTCCGTAACCTCGTGTTCTCACATGGATGCCTTTATGTTGCATTGTCACGGGTGTCTCGAGGCAAACAACAAAAATTTTGGTAAAGCCAAATAAAGAATTAGATCCTACAGAAAGAGCACCGTGAATATTGTCTATCAAGATGTCCTGGATTGGTGAAATTGGTAAGTACTATTTCACACAATTTTAGCATGTCGTTGGAAATTTGCATAAGCTTCCTGCTTTTTGACTTGGACAATCATTTCCTTGTACTTTACTTTCGTAATACCTTATTTGTGGTTATCTGCTCTAGAATCCTTTGTTATTTTGAAAATGAGCTCTTGTTTATAGCCTACATCAGAGTGATGAGACCAAGGAAGAATATTGTGTCGGTAAACTGAAGATCCTAACCAAACCAAGAAGATTATGAACTGAAGACCTATGATTAAGATTTATGGGGCATGAATGCGATGGCCAACATCAATGTTTTATTGTTGCTGTCTATATGTAACTGTATCAGGTAGGCACATATATATCCAAAATTGGGGATGGTCTTGTGTCTTGACTCATTGAGTTGTTGGCTCTCTAAATTATTTTGCTCTTCTACATCTGCATAGCCGTAAAGGACAATTTTAAAGCTTTTCAAGTGTTAAACTGCATAGTTTTCTTTTCTTAAGCGGGTGTACTGATCGTCGTAGCGTTAGCACGGGCACTATACTAGTACTGAATAAAGCTCCTATGGTCTGTTTGGTTGCTACCCTGGATCAGGCACCTCTTCAAATCTTGAATGTATTACTACTATTTAAAGTTATATAAATATTAAAGCATGTATGAATGTTATAGGGTAATTACTTACTCTGTGTTCTTTTAAGATTTGTACAGCTAAAAACACTACTTAATCTAGCTTACACAATCTCGCACATCCTACGGCAACGCGTTTACAGGTACGGATTGTTATGATATAGATCGATTTGAGTCCGTATTCGATTGGACTCTATCTCTATGTGGGCGAATCCGAATCTATCTCTTACTAATCTCTACTATATATTAGGGACCCCCTTTGTACAATCGATTCAATCTAATAAAGCGAGGGAACTTTTCCCCTTATATTGTGTGTGCTTCTACATTTGTTGTTGTGATCTCGTTGGCATGTTGATTGATTGATCGCGTGAACGATCACGCTTTACAACACGTTATCGCATGACACTTACAGAGACTAGCTTGAGATCGCCATCGCGATAAGCTACACGCAGATCGAAATCATCCTACGAGGTTCAATCTACACGCAACATGAAAAGATTAAGCCTTAGTGGCTAATGTTCCTGTAATGTCGCATATGAACAAATTACTAGCTAGTAGATTGAACTTTCTAGCTAATGTTCCTGCAATGTCGCATACAGGGTTAACATTTTCGTTTTGCAACCAAAATTCGACATCTGCTCGGCACCAGTTTTTCACGATTTTCGATCGAATTTCGGTAAAAACCGAACAGTTTGCGAAAGTTAAACCGATTCAAAAAAATCGAAAACCGGTCAAAAACCGATCGGTTTTGTCAAAAAAATAGTCATTTTCACAAATCGATTTATAGAAGGAAAATGGTGAAAATACAAGGAAAAATTGCAAAAAAAATTAAAAAAAATTCCCAATCAATCTATAAAACACCCAGAGAAATTTAAATAATTTTTGAAATCATTTATTGCTTCTAACAAATCCAAAACAACAATTAATGAAAAGGAACAAAGACACTATCAAATTTTTATAAATATTTAAAGATTTATTATATTCTAAAATTTCAATATAACCATAAATAGTGTCGAAGGATCATGTACTAAAATTTTCAGAAATATTAGACTTAATTTACTTCCCATATAAAATAAAAACCCGAAGAGCATATACAATGATAATAGCACTTTCAGAATTTTTAAAATATACACATATCTGATCATTATCCGAAAATTTACAACATCATTTTAATTATGTTATAATATAAAAAAAGTTTAAGAAATACTATACTTCATTTTGTGCCCATAGAAAATAAAAATCAAGAGCATATATTGTGACAATATCGTCAAAATTTGTAAAAATACACAAGTCGGATAATCATCTCAAAATTTTATAGCATCATTACAATTACCTCAGACCTTACAAAATTAAAAAATTTTAAGAAATTTTTAAATTTCTTCAAATTTTTATATTTACATTTGAACTCCACGGTTTATCATTCGGTTTTTATTGCCGAACCTACTCAAGTGTAAGATCGAGGATGCCGACTAGAGGGGTGAATAGGCGGCTTTAAAAATTTCTTCTATGATTAATTAAAATCTCGCCTAAGTACCCTTATGTCAAAACTTAGATGATAATATATGCGAAGAGATAAACTAAGGTTTTGATAAATTAAAGCATAAATCAACTAGGCTCACTAAGTGCACTAACTAATTATGTCTCTAACAATAAATTACAATCCTAAAGACAAGCAAGCAATTTAATTCTAGGAATGTAAATTGCAACAATTTAAATAAGGAATTTGCAAGCATACACAAGGAGACACAATACTTTTTACCGTGGTGTTCGGAAGCTTGCTTGGCTCCCTAATCCACGTTGAGGCAAGTCCAAACCACTTTAGACCGGCCCACGAATTGAGCACTCGCTCGATTCCAATAGTGGTAGCTCTTTCCTCCTCCGTAGATGAGCTCCGACCTTCACAACGTTGACGGCTCTCTCACAATCTCCTTGAGAAGGTCACCGCGCACGACGCCTTCACACACCGTCTAGGTGTCTGCAAACACCAAGAGTAACAAGTCAAGCCTCTAGCTTGAGCTCCACCAAGTACAACACATGTACAATAGTGATCACTGAGTGCAACACATGCACAAGGCTCTGCTCAAGTGCAACACATGCAATTAGGGCTCACTCTTAGCTCAAAAACTAAATAGAAGAGAGCAACACATGCAACACCTCCCACAAGACTCTCAATAAGTCCAACCTTCAGCAAATGGCCCCACAAGGCCTCCTTTTATACCCTAACAAAGAAAACTAGCCGTTGGGGGTAAAATAGATATTGAATGCACTAAAACTAGTCGTTGCTAAAGCATCACCGCAGACTATCGCCATTTAGGACCGGAACTACCGCCTTTAGACTCAAAAACACCTTCTCGGCAAATAACTACCACAAGTAGGGCCGGTAGTGCCGCCGGACGACACTACCGCCCATGCAGGCGGCACTACCACACTTTGTCAGAAAAAGTGTCATAAATTTTATCCGAACTTTGATTTAGATGATTTTGATTCTATGCGGCGTATCACGAGGGCTACAATCTTCACCAATTTTCAAGATTTAAGCAATCATAGATACTTTTAAATATCATAAAAATAAAGACTCTAATGTAGTCATTCAAGTCTAAAATTTGATTTTTCAAATCCTCACATAGAATTGATCAAGGGCATGGCTACAAGCTAGTAAGAGTCAATAAGATCAAATATTGAGCCATGTGATGATCAACTCATGATCGAAACAATTTTGCAAAACACATTTGCAAATTCTAATCACATGCTCCAATATCAAATGCATGAACACCAATATTTTGCAAACCATATTTGCAAATATAAATCTTGCAAACAAGAGTAATCAAGATCATATCTTTGAGCCATGTGATGATCAACACATGATCAAACCAATTTGCAAACACATTTGTAAACCCTATTCACATGCTCCAAGATAAGATCCAATTAAACCATATTTTGCAAAAACTCATTTTGCAAACACAAAACATAAACCTATCTTAGCCTTTGTGATGATCAACACGTGATCAATATCACAAGCTAAGACTCCGATGCATGAGCTCTCTATTTGCAACACATGCAAATATCTAACTCTATACAAAACAACCACATAAACCAACTTGCATAAGCTATCTCCCTTTTGCAACACATGCAAATCCATAGCTCTATACAAAAACCAAATCAAGAATCAATAAGAAGTAAGCATGAGCTCCCTTATTTGCAAAACATGCAAATACTTAGTTCATGCAAGAACCAACCAAGAGAGTGAGTTAGAGTGAACCGGATTGAATTCATCAACACATGATGAAGCACAAGCTATAAGATTCAACCCTCTTAATAGTACGGCACCTAACTAGCAACCCGATCTCCCATCAAGCACCAAGACCTGTGAAAAGACTAGGAACACATCCTTAGCCCTAGCTAGTTATACCTTTGCCTCTATCACATCCACTTGGAGCTTTTATGAATTCCATCATCTTCTCTTCAAGCCGAGTCCTTTCTTCTTATTCATCAACACATGATGAACCTTCTATCTTCACTTCACTTCTGGATTCATCCTTGAAGCTCATCAACACATGATGATTTCTTCTTCTTCTCGATTCTTTATTTTCTTGAACTCAACCTACTTCACAACTCATGGAAGATTGTTAGTCCAACAAACACGATTGCCTCAATCATCAATTGCACTCTATTAACACATAATGGATGCCCTATAATCGATTGAGCACAACCTTAATCAATTTGAATGATTTAAAGGTGTCTTGAGTACTTTGATGCAACTAATGCTTCATTATACTCAAGAACTTTTGCTTGTCTTTAACCAATGAAGAAACACCATCAACACATGATGAAGTGTTCTTTGATTGATTGAAAGACAACCGAACTCAATTTAAATTTTATTTAAATTGATATGAGTATATATTAACTACACAAGTTTCATATACTCATTTTAATGGTTACTAAGTAATGATCCAAATTATGTTGGAGTGGTGGAAAGGGATCAATACTCTTAATACTATCAACAATAGAATAAACTCTATTAAATATGTGCATATAAATAATTGAACTTGGAATAAATATGTGCATAATCAATCTTAGATAATATTTGAGTTTATCCTATATTAACATGAGTATATTATAACTATACACGTTACATATACTCAAAAGATTGTTTCAAAGTAATGATCCTTGATATAGAAAGATGAAATAGATCAATACAATTGAAACATAAAGGTAAAGTATGAACTCCCCCTAAATGTATGCATTCATGTATATATGGAATTGAAACATTAATGCATATCTTGAGGTCTAAATAATGGTAGAGTCCATCCTTTAACTTGAATCCAAGGAATGCATCTAGAAATAATAGAGTTGTATTGGATGCATACCTTTAGGATTTCCATTTTTCAATGAGATGAGACTAATCAAAGATATACTCAATAAAAGAGTTAGTCTCATATTTAGATTTATCAATATAATCATAATTATTATATCTAAGGAATGCAACAAGATATGATAATATGAACTCGAATGCATACCTTTGATATTTCCATCTTTTAATCCAAAAGAGACTAAAGAGAGTTAACCTCAATGTAAGAGTTAGTCTCATATTTAGATTTATCATTAATTAACAATTGAGACTAATCAATATTATGATTATCAAAAGAGTTAGTTTCAATATTAGATTTATCATTAACACCAAAACCAAACTAATGGAGTTTGAACTTTCACTCAAAGAAGGGTTTTCGCGAAACCGATCGTTTCACACTTGTGAACCCCGGGTCCAAAGCCATTGAACTCCACGGTTTATCGTCGAATTTTATTGCCGAACCTACTCGAAAGGTCGGTTTTCGCGAAACGGACCGGTTTTCGCCGCTTTGTAAACCCCGGGTCCAAAGCCATTGATCTCATAACAATTTTCTTGCTACCCGATTTTACCAAGATTCCATTTCCATAGGCATCCTCTCTCATTTTGTCGGGAAATGTTTTTTGTCCAATTCTTGAGTGATCCGTGCACAATTCTAGTTCAATAACTAGGAAGGTATACTGAGTAAAGCTCCTACGGTCTGTTTGGTTGCTGCCCTGAATCAGACACCTCTTCAAATCTTGATTGTATTACTATTTGAAAGTTATATAAATATTAAAGTATATATGAATGATATACGGCAATTATTTACTCCGCTTTTTAAGATTTGTGCAACTAGAAACACTACTTAATCTAGCTTACGCAATCTCGCACATCCTACGGCAACGTGTTTAGAGGTACCGACTGTTATAACATAGATCGATTTGAGTCCGTATTCGGTTGGACTATATCTCTATGTAGGCAAATCCGAATCTATCTGTTATTAATCTCTACTATATATTGGGGACCCCCTTTATACAAAAGATTCAATCTAATAAAGCGAGAAAACTTTTCGCCCTATATTGTGTGTGCTTCTACATTTGTTGCTGTGATATCGTTGGCGTGTTGATTGATTGATCGGGTGTGAACGAGTACGTTTTACAACACGTTATCATCATGACACTCTACCGAGGCCAGTTGAGATCATCTGCCTACGACAATCACGGCATCAAAATCATCCTACTACACGTGATCATCCTACGCTAAACCCTACGTAAGTTCAATCTACATGCGACATGAACATTTTTGAAATCATTTATTGCTTCTAACAAATCCAAAACAGCAATTAATGAAAAGGAACAAAGACACTATTAGATTTTTATAAATATTTAAACGATTTATTATATTCTAAAATTTTAATATAAACATAAATAGCCAAAGGATCATTTACTAAAATTTTCAGAAATATTAGACTTAATTTACTTCCCATATAAAATCAAAATCCAAGAGCATATACAATGATAATAGCACTTTCATAATTTTTTAAAAATACACATATCGATTATCATCCAAAATTTTAAAACATCATTTTAATTACGTTATAACATCATAAAAAAGTTTAAGAAATATTAGACTTCATTTTGTGCCCATAGAAAATAAAAACTTAATAGCATATATTGTGACAAGATCACGCTTAATTTGTAAAAATACACTAGTTTGATAATTATCCAAAATTTTATAGTGTTATTAGAATTCCCTCAAGATCTTACAAAAAAAATTCAAAAATTGTTAACACATTTGCTAAATTTCTTTAAAAATTTTAAATTTACATTTGACCTCTATGGTTCAACGGTTTACGGCTCAGTTTTTATTGCCGAACCTAGTCGGCAAGGTCGGTTTTTGCTCTCCACCCTACAGGCGTGCCATACCCGAGGCTCGGTGCCGCCATTGCTGGCCTTCATACGCCGGCTCGACCACGACTGCTCCGGTGGCTAGCACCTCGGCGAAGGATGGTGGAAGTACGCCTGCGCGAACTGATGCGTCGGCTCCCGCTCCGGTAGTGGCGGTGGAGCCCGCACCCACGAACGCCGGCAAAGGCGCCGTCTGTGGAGATCGTCGGTGGCTCCCTAGCTCCACGCTCATGGCGGCCGCGCGCAACGCCCCTCGAATATCGATCGCTCGGCGTCAACGCGCGCGGAGGAGACGACGGCCCTAGCAGTGGTCGGGCCAGCGTGGTGCTCGCAGCACCCGGCGATGGCACCCAAGTGGTGGCAGCGCCTGCCTCGGAGGCAGCGCCACCAGGAGATCGGCCGTTTCGCATGAACCAGAGTAAGTGGCGGCTAGGGTTTTCTTAACCCTAGCCGCCCACGTTGATGGCCGCCTGGGCTTGATGGCGCTCAGGCCTGATGGCCGCCTGGGCCTGATGGCCGCTCGGGCCGCTCGGGCCTATGGGCTTTCTTGCCCATCCAATTTCTGAAAAAATTCTTCAGTTATGCCCTTGATTTTTCCAATTTTTCAGAATTATAATAATAAATCCTAAAAATCAGGTTTTTAGGTATATAGACTTCCGTAAATTTTGGTAAATTGGTATCTAGCACACATTGGAAGTCCATACTGGGTTATTTTTCTAGCATTATGTTTTGTGTTGGAATTTATTTTATGCTATTTAAGTAATTCGAAAATTACTCAAGAATTAATGTAAAATTATGAAAAATGCTAGAAACATTATGGAAAATTATGAATGACCCATTGCTGAGAGTCATGTTGCTGTATTTATTGGGTTGGTAACATCCTGAAGTGAGCCATCCTGACGATGGTAACATCTCTAAAGTGAAATATCTCAAGATGATAACTCCAACAGATATTTGCGCCGCACAATCTAACGTTGGAAAGTAAGAACACCTGCACTCCATCGTTGTGGAAAATCACGATGAGTTAGAAGAAATTAATGAAGAGATATCCCTGAAGTGATGTAGGATAATTGTATAAAAGAAAGACTACAATTGTCGACATATATTTTGCCTCTAAAATTGCTGAAAGCTGGATCTTAAACCAAGTCAATGATAAAGTGTCAGAAGCACTTAGATAGGGTCAAATGAAAAGAAGCAATTGAGGTATCGCTCGCTTAATAAGAGGAAAGTTTTTAGTCCCGTTGACCGAACACCTCCTAAAGTGTTCCCTGTAGGATCAAATGGGTTTTTCATCCGGAAGAGAAATAAAAATATCTAGATGGTGAGATATAAAGCGAGGCTTGTGGCACAAGGGTTCACGCAAAGACCCGGCATCGATTACGATGAAACATATTCTCCTATAAAGAGTGGAATAACGTTCTGAAATTTAATATTAATGGCAAGTTTAAATTTAACAATACAGCTTGATGGATGTAGTGACGGATATTTATATGGGTCATCGGATACTGATATTTATATGAGAGTCCGTGAGGAGTCAAAATCCTGATCCTAATAATCGCAATATGTATAGCCAAACCAAGAGATCGCTATACGCATTAAATCACAGTGAAAATGTGGTACAACTCACTTGGTGAGTTCCTCCCAAGAAGGGATATTGTCCTTGTATGTGCATAAAGAAATCTCGAATGGATTCTCAGATCATCTCAAGATATATCAATGATCCAATATCATTAGAACCACAGAGGAGATAAAGGAAGTAAGTGCTTACCTCACGACGAGTTTGAGATGAAGATTTGGGTAAAACCAAATATTGCTTAAACTCGCAACTAGAGCATTTCTTAGAAGGAATTTTTATACACCGCCTACATACCAAGAAGGTATTGGGAAGATTTAATATAGATAAATCTTATCATTTGAAAACCCCCCATGGTAGCAAGATCCCTTGAAGTAGATAAAGACCCTTTTCAGACCAAGAAGGAAAAATAAGGAAGTCTCAGGACCTGAAGTCCCATACTTATATATCTTACGAATTGCACAACACTTGATATTGTATTCGCAGTGAATTTGCTAGCAAGACACAGTTCAGCCCCAACTAGAAGACATTGGGGTGGTATCAAGATTTTACTCAGATACATCTATGGTACTCAAGATCTTGGATTGTTTTTCCAAAACAACTAAGACTTAACCATGGTGGGATATACGAATGCTGTCTGTCTGTCTGATCTCTATAGTGCCAAATCTCAGACTGGTTTTGTATTTATCTATGGTGGTACAGCCGTTTCTTGGCGATCTTGTAAGCAGACCTTGGTAGCTACTACTATCAATCACTTAGAGATTATAGTTTTGTATGAAGCCTCATGTGAATGTGTTTGGCTAAGACGTGTGATTAACCATATCCAAAAGTCATGTGGTCTTAACACCGTCGATACCCCCACGATTATCTATGAAGATAATGCTACTTGTGTTGCACAAATGCAAATGTGTTATGTGAAAAGTAATATCACGAAGCATATTGCTTCTAAAATTTTCTATCCTCACGAACTCCAGAAGAATGGTGAGGTAAAGATTTTGCAAACTAAGTCATGTCAAAATCTTGTAGATTTATTCACTAAGTACTTACCAAAATCTATATTCCAAAGATGTGTTAACGGCATTGAAATGAGACGATTTAGAGATATGCAAAGTTCAGGGGGAGTAAATCCTTGAACCATAACTCTTATTATGATCTTGAAGATCCTAATATAAATCCAGAATATTATAAGTTGTACTCTTTTCCCTTAGTGAGATTTCCTAAAATTTTCCGATATGAAGGTTTTTAATGAGCCAACTAGTGTAACATAATGTGTGAGTGCAATGTACTCTTTTCTTCATCTCCTTTTTCCCATTGGGTTTTTGAGTGGAGTTTTTTTATGAGACATGTGTATTACGCGGTATTCATCCAAAGGGGAGTATTATGATATAGATCGATTTGAGTCCGTATTCGGTTGGATTCTATCTCTATGTGGGCGAATCCAAATCTATCTCTTGCTACTCTCTACTATATATTGTGGACCCCTTCGTACAAAAGATTCAATATAATAAAGCGAGAGAACTTTTCCCCCTATATTGTGTGTGCTTCTATATTTGTTGTTGTGACCTCGTTGACGGTTGATTGATTGATCGCGGGTGAACAACTACGTTTTACAACACCAACTTATATATATCTCCTAAAAGATAAACAACTAGGATTGATCTAAGGCTATGTTCTATTTGAGGAGCTTCAAGCTCGGCTTTGAAAAAGCTTGAAACCCCTTCAAACAGGCTAAGCTTGGCAGGAATTTTTTTTTAAATAATATATTTTATAATTCAAATTGCAGAACTATACCACGAAAAAAAAACAATTGCAAAAATATACACCTGTCGCCCTAACATAGGGCGACATGCTGACTCACTCGCACTTCAGTTGGGCAACAGCAAATGTCGCCCAATTGTAGGGCGACATCTAAACTACTCGCCCAATGGTAGGGCGACACGTCACTAGTCGCCCAATGGTATGGCGACACGTCACTAGTCGCCCAATGGTAGAGTGACATGAAGAAATCGCCCAATGGTCGGGCGACTTGGCCAGAAAATTTATAAATTTTGGAAAAAAATCTGAGAGACTTAAAAAAAGATTAAAATATTTGGATAAATAGATTTATGTTTCAAGTAAAATATTTTTAGGCTCTAGAGAAATTTGAAATAATTTTCAAAATTCCCTTGAACAAGTAGAGTGCATGGTTTTTAGCCTTTTCATGTCTGCATAATGTCATGTCTAAATGGTATTTTTATGAACAGTGGACCACATTTGATCTTTGATACATGCACTTCCATATTATGGAGAAATATGTAATTTACCCCTTGCTTTGCATCTAATTTCCACTAGTGCAACAACCCTAAGTAATATAGTCGGCAACAACTCATGTCATTTTTTTCAAATTTTTCACGTCTGCATAATGTCATGTCTAAACGGTATTTTTATGAACAAAGTGGACCACATTTGATCTTTGATACATGCACTTCCATATTATGGAGAAATATGTAATTTACACCTTGCTTTACATCTAATTTCCACTAGTGCAACAACCCTAAGTAATATAGTTGGCAACAACTCATGTCATGTTTTTCAGCCTTTTCGACTACTACAGAAATGTCATTTCTAAACGGTATTTTTATAAACAGTGGACCACATTTGATCTTTGATACATGCACTTCCATAACAACTGATGTTATGAATATTTCGTACGAAGCACTAAAACAATTTGTTGAACATACATAAGGGCAGATGCACCGAAAGTTCAGATGATAAAATAAACAATAGATTATATTATATTACAAGGGCATTACAACAAAGGACGTAAATTGCTTGACGAACTAACTAACGAAGCATTGTTTGTCATGGTGGAATGATGATTGTTCCACCTATCCGGTACAAACTGAATGATGTCCCACATTTTCTCGTGATATTACCGAATTCGTAAATTTGGAGATTTGTACTCTGACACCGCTCAATCCCCACTATGAAAGAACTCCATGGGGATCCGCAGCGTTCTGTGTGTCGCCGAATGGGTGGCCTATGCCGTGACGTCCCTGTGTGTAAGATGCAATTTCTTGGTCATCCCGATTCAGCGCCCCTATGTTAATACCACCCGGTTCACGGATGGTATGCGTAACGCGCAAGGATTTGTTGCGCTGGTGCGAATCGCGCTGGCCGCTTCCTTGTCCCTTCCTCTTTGAGAGGAGGTACCTCTTGCACCTTTGTTGCGTTGGTCGCTGGCGGAGACTTGCCGAGACGCTCGCCTCTATTTATGCTCGCACTCCACTATATGGTGCAGGAGGTGTGTGTTGGGCTTATCTCAGTACAACTGCGTGCCTCCGCAATCAATACAAGATGCCCGCTTTGATAGTTGAATAACACCGTGGGCGATTTGGGTCCGGCTTTTCCGCGTAGTAGCACCACGAGAGAGGTTGCTCCCGCTTATCCCATATAGGAAGTTTGAGATGGGTGGTACGCCTCCGGTCAACCCAGCTTGAAGTAGCCGCACCATTCATCTCTACCAAGGGGCACCGTAGAATCTCCGGTCCGCTAAATCATCGTGGCAGTATCAACCATCGCCAGCCGTGTTCGCAAAAGTCGGGCTTTCGGGCCCTTGAGGAGGTTTCTCCTTTGACTCGAGCAATTTCATAATTTTCTTTTTGAACTCCTATATACGATGAACTGATTTAGAATTACTACTTTGTGAGTTAAACATGAGTACGTCGCATGAAACTCATCGATTGGTTGGCCCCTTGCCCATCGGCCCCGAACTCGGGTCGATCTAGCGGGACATGTCCCGCGCCTCCCACCGGGTGAAGTTCTCGCGGGCGGGTAGGCGCCATGGCAGCTTGTAGATAAATTCGATATCACATCGCCCGCCCGTCGATCCATTGGAAGAAGCAACACCGGTCCTTGTGCTGAGAAAAGAAAGAACGATGCATGAAATGGTAATGTTACCCTGTATTGTATGGACACCAGTAGGTTTACCCGGTAAGAGCGGCACAATAGTAGTGAGCGCAGCGCCGCCTCCGCTGGGTAGATTGCATCATCTTCGCCAAGGTTGCGATGCAATTGGGCCGAGGCAACTCCCCAGAATCAAGGCCAACGCTACTAGTATCCGGTATGTATATCTACACTTGCTAAAAATCTACATTACTAAAAATATTCATCTCTGCACTTGTATTTCTAAAAAACATCTACTAACTGTATGTACAACGCAGATAATCGTATGTTTTAAGTAGATAATTACTCATGTTTTGGACCGGTGTTTGTTAATGGGCCATCCTTACCCTAAACACTAAATTACTAAAAATATAAACACTACATTTAACTACATCTAACCCTAAACACTAAACAAAATAAACCGCGAAAATATTTAAATCTAACCCTAACCCTAAACACTAAACAAAATAAACCGCGAAACTAATTAGATATAACCCTAACCCTAAACACTAAACAAATTCAACCGCGAAGATATTTACATCTAACCCTAACCCTTCCTAAACACTAAACAAAAAAACCCACGAAACTAATTAGTTCTAATCCTAACCCTAACTCTAAACTACATAAAATGAAGCGCATAAAATTACCAAATTAGCCACGCTTTTCTTCCCCTTCTTTTCTTCTCTCTCCTCCCTTCTCTTTCTCTTCACCTCTTCTTCTTCCCCGCCGCTCTTCTTCTCTCTACCGATCGTGTTTTTTATTTGGGCTCAAGTCGCCTCTGGTTGGGCGACAGAGGCCGCCCACGCCCTCGTTGTCCAACCGCTCGCCGATTTCTGATATCGTCCGCTGGGAGGGCGATTTTGCCCTGTCGCCCGCTGGGAGGCGACGTTGTAAACTGCCGCCATGTGACGTGGCACTTGTCGCCAAGCCCTAGGCGACAGCCCTCGCCGCCAAACCAACTGCCATGGGGTATATTTTTGAAATTTTTTATTCGTAATATAGTTTTGCAATTTAAATTAAAAATGTATTATTAAAAAAATTCAAGCAGCTAATGACTAATCCAAAGCGCACATGAGAACCGAAACTAGTCCGGGCGTGCTTTTAGGACTTAGTGCGGAGGACCGTAAGAGTATATCATTGCATCCAGATTCCTGTCCAGGCCCCGTTCTATTTCAATTCTTGCAATTTGAACCGGTCATTTTCTCTTTCGAATCATATAAAACTCTATATTCTTAGAATATACGGTGCGTTATTCCGTGGCCCCACACGCGTCCTGTTTTTCTCAGATTCTACAGTAGCGATGTACATATCCTTTGTTACCCACTTACTTTCACAAGCCCTCGTTGCTCGCTTAAGCGGTTTATCTATACGGTAGCAGCTACATTGTTTTTCCTTTTTTAAGCGAGAAGATAATATAATTGGTTGATTTGATTGAACTATTAAATCATATTGTAAATTTTTGAAAATTTTTTAGAATGGTCCTCAAAGTATGCCTAACCTACTATAAAAATGGATCATAATCAAATTTGTTTGATTTTTAAAAAATCATGAATGATGCTAATGCATTTAAAGCAACTTCACTGATTTAATTGAGCTGCTAAATTTGCATATTCTTGAAATTTTTGGCAAGGGTCCTCAAAGCATGCCTACGCATCGTAAAATTTCAAATCATAATCAAACTTTTGCGATTTTTAAAAATTATGACAATGTCACGACACACTTAAAGAAGACTCTCTGATTTAGTTGAGCTACTAAATTTATAATTTTTTTAAAATCTGTTAAAAGGGTCCTGAGAGCGTGCCTGAGCTACCATAAAAAAATGGACCGTGATCAAGCTTTTACGATTTTTAAAAATTATGACAAGCTGGCTTTTTTTTTGTTCCCCAAAAATTCCTTTCTTTATTAGAATCTCTAGATATGTCGGTGATTCCTTAGCCCACAACAACGCTGTGGGCCCTTTGCATACTAGTAAAACTCTATATTTGTTTCGCTTGGTTGGTCAAGCTCACTACGTATGCAAGGATAGGTCCCGGTTCAAATCCCTTGGGTGTGGCAATCAGAGCATCTACAATGTGTTTTTTTGGAAACAAAGAATATAGTAAATTAGCTAATTTTATTGAACTAATAAATCATGTTTTAAAATTTTGAAACTTTTTAGGATGGTCCTCAAAGCATGTCTAACCTAACATAAAAATCCGGATCATGATCAAACCTATACGATTTTTAAAAATTTCATCAATGCTACTAATGTGTTTAAAGCAACTTCACGATTTAGTTCAGTACTAAATTTGCAGTTTCTTGAAATTTTTTTGAGGAGGGTCCTGAGAGCATGCCTACGCTACCACAAAAATTCCAAGTTGTGATCAAGCTTTTGTGATTTTTAAAAAAATCTAACAATGCTACCGACACACTTAAAGCAGGTTCGCTGATTTGATTGAGCTACTGAATTTGTAAATTCTTTAAAATTTGTTAGAAGGGTTCTGGGAGCATGACCGAGCTACCATAAAAAAATTCAAATCATGATCAAGCTTTTACGATTTTAAAATTTATGATCGATTTAATACTCATACCGTGGGTACCCTAACGCCCAGTGGTGACGAAAGCAGTCGCTCAAGCATAACTCGAGCCTATCAGCCGCCTCCAGCCCACTACCGATCAAAGAACCGCGGGGCCACACCGATGCCCATCCTCGACCAGCAGGCTCCCGA